>JAFBJT010106433.1:63493-95363 GCA_016785325.1 Chascanopsetta lugubris
CATGCATGTGCAGCACTTGTGCCGCCGCATATTTTACACATAGAATCCTTTGTTTTTGTTCCTGTTGCTTGTGTGTGTGTGTGTGTGTGTGTGTGTGTGTGTGTGTGTGTTTGTCAGAGCTAACGCCCAACTCTGTCTGTCTGCACCTCAGGGTGCCAGGGGCATTGTTGTGCCCTGAGGGAGGAACAGGTTGCAGGGGGGAGGGGGGAGCGCGTGTGTGTGTGTGTGTGTGTGTGTGTGTGTGTGTAGGAAGCAGATGGTGTTAAGTCAGGTGAGCGCACGGAGAGGCCTTACAGCACATTTCCTGCCAGTGTGACGAGGCGCTTATGTAACAGCGACTCATCATAAATGCATCTGACTGTGCGTTTGAACCGAGCAGAGGGAGAGAAAATGAAAAACAAGTCATTGGTGAAAGGAAGTTTAGAAACCTGCTGCATTGTTGGAGGATTATCTGATGATGCCTCTCAAGTGATGCAGCATGAATCAGCACATGCGTATGAACATGAGTTAGAAATGAAGGAGAAAATGGTGGTTGATGGTTGTTGCTTTACTTCTGGAGTCTCGGAACCTTGGTGCCGTTCATGTCCACACGGAACCAAAGTGGGAGGACGTGAATCCATGTGACACGGGCGGAAGTAAACACATAGCAGTGGCAAGATGGCCATTTTCTAGCCTTCCTCTACTTCCTGTTTGCGGCCTAGAATAGGACACGCCCACTCATGATGTCACAGTTCGCATGAAAAACCCACGATTTTTTGGTTCCGCTGAGAACCGACTTTTCAGGTTCCAAACCTTTTATTTTGGCGGTCTGCACACGCCTGCCAAGCGATCAAGGCCAACATGAAATGCGATGGTCAGCGCTACGGAGGATTTCAAGTTTAGCCGCTCCCACAATAACAGTTGACCCTTTTGTTTTTCTCGCAGCGGTCGTTCTACCATCGGTTGACTGGGGACAACAAGTCAGAGAAGTTCTTCAAGGTGTTCTACGAGCGCATGAAGTTGGCGCAGCAGGAGATCAAAGCCACGGTGACGGTGAACACCAGCGACCTCGGCAGCAAGAAGAAGGACGAGGAGCCGCCAGACAAAGATGTGGCGACAAGGAAGAAAGGTCAGAGGTCACGAGTTACATATCATCATTTGTATTAGTTATGTATGTATGTATGTACTGTTTGAGTGTGTGTGTGTGTGTGTGTGTGTGTGTGTGTATACATATATATATATATATATATATATATATATATATATACACATGTGATAATAATAGGAGCTTGAATGTATGATTTTTAGTCTTCATTCAAACGCTCCACTCCCTCCTCTGTGCTGCCGAGCAGCGAAAGATTTACCGGTGGTGGCCGTGGTAACGGAGGAGGTCAAGGAGCAGCTGGTGGAGGCCTCCGCCGCCACCAAGAAGGCCTTCACCGCCTACCGCCGCGAGGCCGAGGCCGAGGAGCACCAGGCGGCGGCCGAGGGCGTGCCCGCCGCCGCCCCGGACAAGAGCCAGGAGGAGGGCGAGATGAGCGTCATCATCACCATCATGCAGCCCATCCTGCGCCTCATGCAGCTGCTGTGCGAGAACCACAACAGGGACCTGCAGGTCTGTGTGCGTGTGTGTGTGCGTGTGCGTGTGTGTGTGTGTGTGTGTGCACGTACGCGCGCGCGTGTGTGTAGACTTTACTTTCCCCTCGCGGCCCCATGACGCGCTGCCATTTCCTGACCCGCGTTCTGATTTTCAGTCACTACACTCTCTTATACAGAAACGAAACCACGCTCAAAATAGTCACCTTTTGCATAACCCCCCCCCCTCGGCCGCCCCCCGTCGCAGCTGTTTCCATATGTGGCCCTGTCTTGGTCTGGTTTCCCTATGAGGAGTGTGCGTATTGTGTTTGGTCGTGATCTCTCCCTGCGAGACTGGACACAGACACTTCCTCCCGTGTGTGTTTATACGTACGTATCTCGGGGCCTGCGATTTATACCCGCAGCCGAATCACTCCGTCTCGCGCCGTCGCTGCAGGTTATCGATCGACTGCAGGTCTCGTAGCGCAGATGATGGATCCGTTGTGGAGCCTCTGCTCCTTCCGTCACCGCGGCGACAGAGGCCCGATGCTGAAGTAACGCAGCCGTTAGAATGTGGTGCCGCTCATGTGTTGAACTGGTGCGCAGGAGAGAAAAGACGGGTTCCAGCTGTATCACGTATCTTTCGTCCGCCTGGAATTAGAATTGAATAAATCGCAAACGCCGCGCAGTGAGGTACAGAGCTTCCTCATCAAGATCAACATAAATCTACTGAAGCTCCCGTTGTTTCCGCTGCAGGATGTTAAATTAGTTTCAACATTCACTTAAACCAAGTGTCTCTAGCTGCTAACATGTGAATAGTGTTGATATCAATTTGCATAATTCAACATTTGACCTCATCAAACATGTTATTTGAAGTGAGTTGGGGGGAAATGGACCCCTGACCTTGCGGTCACATGCCAATGATGAGTCTTAATATGTCGATAATTTTAACTTTTTAAATGAATAATTTCCTAATGTGTTGTATATCTGACTCTGATGGCTCCGAGTTGTGCTGAGTTGAGGGTTGTAAGACATTCAGAGAACCAGGAGACCAACATAAGGGCTCATTCTAGATGAATGAAAATAACAATTCACATATTTTGCTGATTATACAGGAAGAAAAACATTATACATATATACTTATATCCAATTACTGACAATTGATCCCTTTTAATTCATTTTTACGCACTGTACCTTTGATTTAGCAGGTGGCTCAGCCTCGTTGATTGGGTAAAAAAAATACCTGTCCTCTTATCATTCTATATTCGTCCATTTCTAGAATTTCCTGCGCAACCAGAACAACAAGAACAACTACAACCTGGTGTGTGAGACGCTGCAGTTCCTGGACTGTATCTGCGGCAGCACCACGGGGGGTCTGGGTCTGCTGGGACTCTACATCAATGAGAAGAACGTGGGCCTCATCAACCAGACGGTGGAGAGTCTGACCGAGTACTGCCAAGGACCCTGTCACGAGAACCAGGTGATGCACAAGTGCACGGAACTTTATTTTGAAAGTTTAATCAAACCTCCAAACATGTTCCATGAATCCAGAGGGTTACGGGTTCGATTCCAGCCTTAGCCATCCCATTTGCCAAATTATCCTTGGGCAAGATACTTAACCCCATGTTACCCCATGTTACCCCATGTCCTTCAGTCCTGTTGATTCACTATCTGGTGGCAGCTGCTTTCCCATGACCTGATATCAGATAAGCGGCAGGAAATAAAAAACAAAAAACAAAACAAAAAACGATTTTATCTTAACAAGTTGTTAACAAGTCGGCCTGAGTTGCAGACTTTCCTTTTTCATGATAACAACATTCATAGAATCACTTCCTGGTTGGTACGGTGCCTCCAAGCTAAAAGCACATTCTGTTCCTGAAAAGCTTTTATTTTGAAAATACGTAAAACTTGTGTCGGAAAATAGCCACATGCTATGTATGACTATTTAAAATCAGTTCAGTAGATACCTACACAATAATAAAGTTTAAATACATTTTGAGAGACACTGAGTAAAATTGTAGATAATCCAGGTAGGATGAGCACAAAGTTTTGCAGTGTCACTCTGCGCCGTAGACTGTTTATGAAACAGTAATTACTGGACTGACGAAATGACAAGGACTCATTCTGGCGCAGCTCCACTTCACCAACACGTGAGCAGCTCAGACGGCAAAATGAAACACACAGGTTTACATCAGACGCTGCACTCGTTTATTTCACTTCTCTCATTTTAACCACATCTCACTCTTCTCCAAACTGCTGGCCTGTGTGTGTGTGTGTGTGTATGTGTGTGTGTGTGTGTGTGTGTGTGTGTGTACGTCACCCTGACCTTTTCATCACAACAGTCATCCTGCCCTGGTGGTTTTGTTTGGGTGGTGCTGTAATTAGTCCTCCTTCGTGCGCAGCGCTCGGCTGCGCCCATGATGCCACACAGCTGCTTGTGATCTAAACCCGCCGTGGGCTGCGAGCCAATGTTTGTTCTCTCCTCACATGACAGTGGCATCCTCTGTGGCATAAGGGTCAATATATGGCAAGTGTGGGAGTGGCCTGACTAAATCTGTAGTTTGTTAAAGGCAGTTTGCTGTTCGGAGGGGTGGGAGGGGGGGGGGGGTGGGGGGGGGGGGTGGGGGGGTCAGAGCGAACAAAGCGTTCTGTTCATATCCTGTCAGAGCGGGACGAGAACCCAAATTATCTCTGCCGGTGTTTTATTAGTGTGATATCAAGCATCTTGATCAAATTTCATCAAACACACTGGCTCCAAACTGTTTGGCTTGCCACAGGCCACAGATTAGTTTTAGGGGGCGTGGCCTATATTTTGGCAAAATAAACAGGAATTTGGGAGCACAAAGCCAACACTCATGAAACTTGACCATGAAAAATAAAATGTGACCCACCTCATTAGCACATGACTGTGCTGTGAGGAGGCTGAAATGGACGACACCACAAAGACGAGGTTCAAATTTAAAGTTCTATTTTTGTCGCATGAAAGTAAACACAGGGCTGATGTCACAATGAAACGCGCCGGTCAACTCAATGTGAGTGCATCTTCAAAAATTCAAAAATAGGAATAAAAAATGAAAATAAAATAAGGTAGAATAATAACAAAACCAAAAAAATGTCAACTTAAATCACATAATAATTAGATCAAATAAAAATGTCAAAATAAATGAATAAAAAATGAAAATAAAATAAGGTAGAATAACTACAAAACCAAAATGTTTTCCAAATAAATCAAATAATAATTAGATCAAATAAAAATGTCAAAATTAATTTAAAAAAATTATGAAATAAAATAAAAATGTCTATGTAAAATAAAATACAAATGTATATGTAAAATAGAATAAAGATGTATTCACTCTAATGGGTAAATGCTGTAGCAGATTAACACGTCATACAACACCGTACATATCCGAAGGCTTCACTGTTACTGCACATGTGATTTTATTTCCAAGCAGAATTCAATGCTTTTATTGTGAAACACCATGATCCTGTTTCTTAATACGTTGATTGCTGGATAGTTGCATGCAATGAAAAATAGCACCAGTTCAGTCCTTCAAACACACACACACACACACACACACACATCAGTCTGGTGTAAAGCGGCTGACCTTTAGCATTGTGGACTATTGATGAGACAGTTCTGCCTAAATGCCTCTGGGTGGTGATAAAATCTATATTTATCTGCGTTCATGAAAGATCATATCTGGTGTGTATCACCAGAGAGTGGATCATGAGAATCAGACTTTTCGATAGTTTGTCATGTTCAAACCTTTTAAACCTTGTCATCGGATGAAAGCCGCTTTCATTCACTCATTGGTCATTGGTTTTCCTCAGAACTGCATCGCCACTCACGAGTGCAACGGCATCGACATCATCATTGCGCTCATTCTCAACGACATCAACCCCCTCGGCAAGAAGAGGATGGATCTGGTGCTGGAACTCAAAGTGAGTTATTATTGACTCGGAGTGTTACACAAGAGTCTATGTTTGTCTCCCCCCCTTTCTGATTGATGCTGTTATTTTTATTAATTCATAAACGTTTGACATGACATAAAGCTGGTCAATGAGTGTAGTAATTATATTGGTCATGTCTTTGTCTTTGCTGTCTGATCCGTCTGCAGAATAACGCCTCCAAGCTTCTCCTCGCCATCATGGAGAGTCGCCATGACAGCGAGAATGCCGAGAGGATCCTGTACAACATGAGGCCTAAAGAGCTGGTGCGTATGAGCCGAACTATGAGCCCTCAGAAATGGACTTCAGCTGATACCGGTCCTCTTGCAGGTGGAGGTGATAAAGAAGGCCTACATGCAGGGGGAGATCGAGGTGGAGGAGCCGCAGGAGGGCGAGGACGGCGAGGAGGAACATTCGGCGTCACCGAGGAACGTCGGTCACAACATCTACATCCTGGCACATCAGGTGACGCTGACTAATTCCCCCTCGTCCCACTCGTCCAAGAACCTACTAGCGCATTTTGAATCTGCGCTCTGCAGCAGATGCAAGACGTGTTTAATCTGTTTCCGGTATAACACCGCGATGCATAGTCCTCTTTCAGCCGTTAGCATGTTAGCGTGTTAGCACAGCCGAGAGCGTTTGTGGCAAGTTTTTCTTTTAACATTCGACTCAAGACAGAATATTGGACAGTCAGCCAGGGAGCTTCTCCTGATCCAAAGTGAAGATGATCACGATTGTTAACAGGGTTGCCATGGCAACTGTTGTGGTCTTTCCTGATTGATCTTGCCGATGCCTATCTCCTCCTACTCCCTGGTGCCCAAAAATGGGCAAAGAGGCGGAGCACAGCCACACCCCTTAATTATTATGCACAATTTCAATAATTTGCCTCTAAAGTTGACCATTTTAACGTGGGAGTCTATGGGGATGGACTCGCTTTGGGAGACCGCCCCAAGAGGTCACCCTGTGAACTGCAAGTTCACTTCCCTACGCTACAGGTTTTTAGCATCATAGATACAGCAGCTCATTTGAATGGGAGTGAGGCCTTATAATATGCACCATGCTCTATAACTCCATGCTTCATAACCCATGGACATTCAATAGCTGCACTGTTCCTGCACGGCTGTGTCATTTCCCATGGCTGCTGCTGAAGACATGTGATACTCGCCGCACCGCTCTTCGCTCATCCCTTCATTTTCTGCCCTGGGGCTCGAGCGTGGCTTAGTAGCAGCACGTCGCTCCCACATCATGCCTCCGTTTAACAACAACAACAACAACAACAGCAGCAGCAGCAGCAGCAGCAGCTATAGTTAATGCATCAGTCCACACCCTGCATGTTTGTCAGTCTGAAAGAACACGCCTCGTTCAAGATATGCAAAGCATGGTATGCATTGTGTTTGTTAGAAACCTGCTGTGAATCTGCACACGTGAGACACGACTGTAAATCAAGAGGGAAAAAAAACCTGAACTGAACTGATCTGGAGGATTTTAGTCACTTTTGTAACTTCTAAGAATATTAGAAAACAATTACATACTGACATTTCCATGCATTTATAATATCCTGAATATTTTTTTTCCCATTACCATTAAACGAGCCCGTGAATGTATATTTACATGAGGGGGGTCCTCTCTATGGGGGCCACCCTGTTTTTTACAGTAGTAAAAGTGGACGCACTAAACTTCTTTTGAGTTTTAATGACAATCGAAGTCGACCATAGGTTCTCCTGCATCTTCAGAAGGGTGAGGGTGAGGGGATGGATACAACATGCAACTTCACCACTAGATGTCACCAAATCTTGTTTGTTGATCTGACTTTTTTGTCGTTACAGCTAGCGCGACACAACAAGGAGCTGCAGGCCATGTTGAAGCCGGGGGGCACGTACGGAGAGGGCGACGAGGCCTTGGAGTTCTACGCCAAACACACGGCTCAGATCGAGGTTGGTTTCCCTGAATTGGGACACGTCCTCTTGTCTCACCCGAGATTTTATTGCGAAATACTCCTTTGCCCAAGCGTGACTCCCATCTATTTTAAGATGTCTCTGAGAGCGTGAGCCTGTTGCGGCACGTTTTTGGCTTCGAGTTGACTGGAGTCATGTGATACGGTTTTTGGTGGCCTGCACCTCTGGCACGTTGGCACGTTTTTAACTTTGCCCAAGAGGCGGAAAGATGGAATGTTGATTTATGGAGAAGCTGCTGCTTCAGTTTGTGTCTAGCGCTCACTACATTAAAGGTGTAGTGTGTACGATTTGGTGACACCTAGAGGTGAAGTTGCAAGTTGTATCCATCACCTCACCCTCACCCTTCTGAACATGCAGGAGAACCTGTGGTCGACTTCAGTTGTCATTAAAACTCAAAAGATGTTTATTATGTCCACTCTGGGCTACGGTAGAAACATGGCGGCCCCCCATAGACAGGACCTGCTCCTCATGTAAATGTACATCAGGTGCAGTGTGTAATATTTTGTCATTTTTGTCACTTCTATAAACATTTCAAAACAATTCCACATTGACGAAACTAGTTTTTTAAATTTTTTTCCATTACTCTGAAATGAGCCCATTACTGTATATTTACATGAGGAGCGGGTCCTCTCTATGGGGGCCGCCATGTTTTTACAGTAGTAAAAGTGGACATACTAAACACCTTTTGAGTTTTAATGACAATCGAAGTCCACCACAGGTTCTCCCGCATGTTCAGAAGGATGAGGGTGAGGGGATGGATGCAACATGCAACCTCACCTCTCGATGTCACCAAATCTTACACACTGCACCTTTAAGTGATTATAATCGAATGAAAACGTCAGCATGTCATTGTTTTGTAATATTTGTGGCAAAAATGACTGTAATCACAGCTTTGCCCCGTCACATGGTCCTGTCGCAGATAGCGCCAGTTCATGTTCAAGAGTGGGCGGAGCTTGAGTGTGATTGCTTTCCGTGTCCAGATCGTGCGGCTGGATCGCACCATGGAGCAGATCGTCTTCCCCGTCCCCAACATCTGCGAGTTCCTCACGCAGGAGTCCAAGCTGCGCGTCTACTACACCACGGAGCGTGACGAGCAGGGCAGCAAGATCAACGACTTCTTCCTGCGCTCCGAGGATCTGTTCAACGAGATGAACTGGCAGAAGAAGCTGCGAGGTACTCAAGAGGCCACCGCCAACACAAACACCGTCCCCTGTGCGTGGTGACTATTCTCCTCCTCAACTCTTTTACCTCCTGTGGTGCCCCAGTTTACATGCTCCTCCTCGTCCCGGCCCTCCAGGTTTTCCCCCTCCGCATCTCATTTGGTCAAAATCCCATAATATGCAGCACTATAGAGAACACAGAGAGTTTAGAGGTGCATCGGGCAACTTTTTGCCAGTGAGTGAAAACGTCGATGTAAAGGCAACGATTGTTACATTCGTAGACTTAGAGTTGCCTTGACAAGTCGCCTTTAGCCGCTTGCTAGCAACCAACTTTTTAAGGTTTCGTAAAAGCATCAACATGTTGGATTGATTCCAATATTCTAATCCCGCTTAATCCCCTTTATTGAATTTTCATATTTTGAGGTACGATGCTTTGTGCTCATTACCGCCACCGCCTGGACTGGAGGGCAGGCGGCCATTGATTGGCGGAGCTGAACTCTGCTCCTCGACCTTTGAACCTTGGAGAGATGAAAGTGGACGGAGCATGGAAACTGTTATCATCTTATATGAATTATGAGTTATTGTATAAGTTTATTACAAGTTGATAAAATAATAAAATGGACTTACAATAGTAGTAGTAGTAGTAATATATTGGATGTTTTATAGCCTGGACAGTGATGTCAGCTGAGTGTGATGTGGTGGATTATTGACAAAAGACTCCAACATCTATGGATGTTGTTGCAAATGTTCATCTGCAGTGGAAATGTGTTTGTTTATCAGTGTGTTTCTGGAGGGGATCACTGGCAGGTATTTAAACATTAGACTGTGGAGGTGAAGGAATGGATAAGAATGTCTTATTTGTCGTGTCTCTTTAATTGGACACTAATTTTCATAAAATAAGACAAGATGTCAAAAAGTGTGACATGGATGAGATGAGGTAGATCTCTAAATTAAGATGATGCTCCTCTTCTTGAAGGAATCAGTCAAAGGAGCCGATCCCTGCTCAGTCACATTATACTACATTTCCGACAAGGTCCCACTTACTGTAAGTTTAAGCCTGACTCGAACCCATTTACAGTAATCCTAACCCACATATACTAACCCATACTCATCTCTCCTAACCCCAAACCTAACCCTAATCCAACTATACTAATCCTAATCCTAAACCACCTCCTGAGTCAGTGTTTAAAACCAGGATAGTAGAATCTCTGTGCCCTTTACACATGGAACCATGACTTGACTGAAATCTTTTGTTTTCCCACTAATCTCAAACACCGTGAAGTCTCGAAGGCCAAAACACTATTTTGAGTTTGTTTTGTCTCTGTTGACCCCGACTTTCTCCCACTAGTGATAATCCACTTTTCATGAGTGACTCTTTCTCAACAATGCAGACGCTTTGTTCAATCACAGTAGAAAATCCTTTGGGGTGTGAAACGAGCGTGACGGTGCATTTTCTGCTGCTCCTAACCACACAGACCACCCTTTGACTTTTGAGTTCACGTCAACTACATTTGTCTTATCTAAATTTTACGCCCGGCTTAGAAGTATTTAGGACAATAGATTGTTGGAGCAAAGTTGTTATATAGTATATATATTGTATATATGGACTGTACATAAAGTATATATTTCTAGGAAAAATATGCAAAATCTTGCAAGAATAGTTGTTGGTTAATTTGCAATATTACAAATATTGCAAATTGTATCTCATGATTTCACATTAAAATTAGTTTAGTTGAGGGCGCTAATAACTAAATGACTAATTCAAAAAAAAATTATGTATAAGATTTTAAGAGAACTGGGTAGCTCAACATAAGCCAATAATTGTTTTGAATTATTATTTTGTTATTTATATTTATATTCAAAGGGTATAAACCAAATATTCAAATGCCTTCATTCTTTTCTCGACCCTTGAATGAACTGTTTACATTTATAACAAGGGTGGGGCCCCTGTATGGAGGCGGCCATGTTGAACCACCATGTTTACACACTTCTAATGATAACTGAGGTCACCTTGAAAGGCTGGAGCGATGTGAGCCGTATCCAACTGCAGCATGCAAGCTCACCGCTAGATGTCGCTCAATTCTACACACTGCACCTTTAAGACTAGCACGATAACATATTTCTGTTTTTCCTGCGACTGCTGCCACTGAATGTCAGACAGCGGCTCAGTTTGTATCACCCTGTGTTTGGAATACGTCCAGTAAATTGTGTTTGTGTGTCGGAGAATATGCAAATGAGCAGGAAATGTCTTTGTATTAATCTCCCCGCGCACCTGTGTCCTGCAGCTCAGCCCATCTTGTACTGGTGCTCCAGGAACATGTCCTTCTGGAGCAGCATCTCCTTCAACCTGGCCGTGCTCATGAACCTGCTGGTGGCTTTCTTCTACCCTCTGGAGGGCGTCCGCGGAGGTCAGTCACCGCTCTGCCATCTCCAGTATGTGCGTGTGCGTGTGTGTTTTGACAACGTCTGTCAGTCTACAAAGCAAATGGTGCCGAGTGACACAGACATCACATGTGCAGGGAAAGCCCAGGGTGGGGCAGGGAGGACTCAGGTACATACTGTGTCGTACATGACCAGAAACTCAATCAGGTCTTGTGAATGAATAATCGCTGCCTTCCGGGAGGGAAGGTTAGTGACGCTTATGTTTTGCAAAGTCATGGTTAAAAAAAACTCAATTATCAATGAATGTTTGAGGCATATGAGGCAAAGTCCTCATCACCACATACACTGCAGCCACAGAATTAGCATAATGGGGGCTGCCCTTGTAGATTTTTGATATTCTACAATATGAACCATTACATTTGTATTTTAAGGGTTGAGAAAATAGAAAAGTAAGACTGAAGATGCTTCTTATGCTCGATGCTGGAGCCTGGAGGCTTCGTTAGCCCCTAACTTTACAAAACTATGACTATGACTTCTTTACAATACCTTCACTTTTACAACGATTTCACCTCTGCACCTTTAAAGGTGCAGTGTGTAAGATTTGGTGACATCTAGAGGTGGCGTTGCATGTTGTATCCATCACCTGACCCTCACATACAGGAGCATGCAGGAGAGCCAACTTCAGTCGTCTTTAAAAGTCAAAAGATGTTTAGTATGTCCACTCTGGGCCACTGTAAAAACATGGCGGCCCGCGTAGAGAGGACCCACTCCTCATATAAATATACATTAATGAGCTCAATTAAGAATGATGGGAAAAAAATACATCTAGGTGAGTATAAACTCATGAAAATGTCAGTATGTCATTGTTTTGTGATATTTTTAGAAATGACACAAACGACCGAAATCCTATAAAATAAATTAAAAAAATTTAAAAAAGAAAGAAAATATTTCAAACCAAAATGGCCACTGGCAATCTAATCTGAGAGGTCTGATTCTGACATATGCTTCCTTCCTGCTACAACATTTGCATCCCAGCTCTTGCAGTTGTCATACAGCATGTGATGACATCACTCATGCCGTGGCGTGTTATTAATGTCACATGTGCGCAGGACTCTCCAGAGGCCTGCGTGCTCCTGCGCTTTGGGTGTAGCCTCGCACCTCTCGAACCAAAGCGAGGGAGGTGTGTCGAGAATGTAATCCCGGCTGAAGGCCTGGATGTGAAACAGCAGCGCAGCCGTCACTCAGGGCCCAGATGGATCTGCCGGTAATTAGGTCCTGATCAGATTGTCTCTGAGTTAGGGAGCTAAGCCGTGACTTGCGGTGTTATCGGATTTCTAGTGTCACTCCCTCACTGGTTTTTGGATTGCGAGGAGATAGTTGGGATCACTTGTGGTGATTGCCTGCCGGGCCCCCCATGAGGCCCTGGCCTCCGGGAAGCACAACACTATGTCACCGTTCATCTGAAAGTGACACCTGATAAGCAACATCTTCTTATTTGACTCTCATCCAACTCAACACTGAATGAAACAAACTGAGGAGTAGATCTGTGTGTGTGTGTGTGTGTGTGTGTGTGTGTGTGTGTGAGAGAGAGAACTGAATTGGCCGTCACTCACTGGGACGCACAATATTTCATAATGGGATTTGCAGTTCTTGCCACATAAGAAGTGTTTCACACAACAATAACAACAACAACAACAACAACAACAGAGATCTGTTATGTCACTGTGACAAGTTCAGGGACACACTGTTTTGGTTGGTTGCTTGGTTGACTGGTCGGTTGTTTGGTTGACTGGTCAGTTGTTTGGTTGACTGGTTTGTTGTTTGGTTGACTGGTCAGATGATTGGTTGACTTGTTGGTTATTTGGTTGATTGTTCAGTTATTTGGTTGACTTGCCAGTTGTTAGGTTGAATGTTTAGTTGCTTTTGTTGACTTGTTGGTTGTTTGGTTGTCTGGTTGATTGGTCGAGTGGTTGACTTGTCAGTTGCTTGGATGACTGGTCGATTGTTTGGTTGATTGGTTGGTTGCTTGGGTTGTGCCAGTATAGTATTAAATGTGGATCAGTGAAAAGTGGTTCTCTCTTTAATTCTTTTCTTTTCTTTCAGTTTGTCATGAAAACTAAAACTTAAACCTCTTCCAATCATTAACCAGCCTGAACTGGGAGATTTCTGAAACCAGTGACACATGGTTTCAAGTCCAGCTCTCTCTCATCTGACTACACACTGAAAGTGCAGGTGATGTCATCGATTTCACAACTTTGGTTTATTTGTGCGTGTCATCCTCCATTCATGTTCTTGGGTGCTGCCCAGTGTTTGCCAGTAACTGTGTGACACAGGAAGTGCACGCGGACCTGAACTGTTTCCTCCAATAGAAGTGATCTTATCTTAATGATCTGTCTGTGCTTATGACTGGCAATAGTTACATGTAACTTGTCACAGTAGTGAAGTGCATGAAAAGTAAACATTTAAATGTGGCGCATCATTGGTTGGATAATGTCGTGATATCCTTCAGTTTATTGATTCGGAGTAAACATCCCCTGTTGGCATGACTGACGTGGCAGTGACGTGAACCTTTCTGATGAGGGAAGTGCAAAGATTCCCCTCTTCACCTTAGTTATGACATGAAAGTACAAAATGAAACTGAAAATTCCTCTCAGAGCAACAACTACTCCCACTAACCAGCCAATATGAACTTAAGTGGTTAAATAGTCATTTACATGTTTTACATGTTTCAGACGTCAGAGGAAGTAGATATAATTTTTTATGTATTTAATGGAATGTCACTTCATTCAGATAACGACTATCCCTCACCCTCACCACTTGATGTCACTACAGTTTACGCACATTTACTTGCAAAGAAAGTGGAAAGAAAATCGATCCACCCTCCAGTCTGCATCTGGAAAAGACATTTAGCTTGAATTTGATGTGAGTTATCGAGTCAGCCGACCTATTTCCACATCATTTAATGTTTTACAACAAATGCAGTCACCTGATCTTGATCTAACGTGAACCGAACATCTTCAGGTCATGTGGGGCTCCGACGTGAAAATGCTCAGACGTTAATGACAAAGGGTGAACAAGGGATCATTCGGCTTCTTTGTGGGGTCGACATATTTGACCTGGTTGCAGACACCTCGTTAACCTCTGGTCATTCGGTTCCATCATGTGACCCACATTTGACTGATTAAGGTTGGGAGCTTTGTCTGCTGCTGCTGCCGGGTCACGAGGTGGGAGCAGATTTTTTGCAGCGATATGATATTCACTCACAGACCTGAACACTTCCAGTTTTATATGATTCCTTTTGTGGTCTTTTTTGCTCTCAGTTCTCCTCCAGGGCGGAATTTGTGGCGATGTGGGAAAAAAAAAGCCGCGGCCATTAAGGCCTCCATTGTTCCCGTGCAAGGCAACAGAGAGAAGACTCACATTGTGATTTCACATAAACTTTCAATTGTTCCGTCTGGGGTCAAACGGCGAGGTCCCTTTTGTTTGAACTTCCTCAGAGCGCCACAGACGAGAGGGTTGGGAGAAGGGGGGGGGGGGGGGGTTAAAAAAAAAAAAAAAAAAGAAGCCACAGACGAGAGGGTTGGGAGAAGGGGGGGGCGGGGGGGGTTAAAAAAAAAAAAAAAGAGGTTGCTAGCTTAACTCCAGAATCTGCATGTGGTTTCCAGTGTCAAAGGTCTGGTGAGAGCTTAGCGGTTCATGCCAGGACACCACCATCAGAGTGTGAGGTGGGCTGAAGGGGGAAGAACGTTCCTATCGTCTATAAGTTAACGAGAAGTTCACGTCGTTCTGTATTGTTCTTCTTATTATTATGGTCTGTCCCGGAATCACACATATGCACATGTGTTAATATTCAAACCAACTGCTTCAGTCAACTGGAAGTTGGACTTACACTGGGACATCTTGCACTTAAAAATGCGTAGTTAGCAGAAGTAGTGTCAGTTGTAAATCTGTGTTTCCTTAAATGAGTTTGACCGAGAGAAAGCCTGGTTTTGAATAACCTCAGGCTCTTCGGCCTCTGAAGCTCCAAGTCGAACGATTTCAGAAATGAGGAGAAGTGAAGTGAAACCAGTTTTCACGCTGCAGCAGACACATCTCATCGGGCTTTCACTTTGCTTGAATGTACTTTAACACTTTCAGTGTAAAGGTCACTTGCATCTACCTGCAGAGTAGGCACAGGCAACTGATCTCACACCGAAAGCACGTGTGTGTGTGTGTGTGTATGTGTGTGTTTGTGCGTGACTTCTACGTGCTGCTGCATCTGGGTTTGCAGCCAAGTCCAGGCGCCTGCCCGGGCTGCCGGTTGTACGGTGCGGTGCCCGGGATGGTCCTCGATGAATTCAGATGGAGCCAAGTGTATTTTTAGCCGGTGGGCGAGTTATGTAACGAGTACCTGTCATGTGATCTGCGCACGTAGAGGCGAGAAGAAGGAGGCCTCAGAGCGGAGGGCACAGAGGGGGGACTGTGTGCGTCCTCATGCTGCCTCGGAGGAGAGAGTAAACCTGAACCATCTTTCCAGCCTGCATAAATCTGTGCGTGTGTGTGTGTGTGTGTGTGTGTGTGTGTGTGTGTGTTTGAGGGGAAAACGACATTGATTAACATTAGGACTCAGATCAGCCCAGACCACACATACCAAGTGTTTGATCGATTTAATTGAACCCTGTTTTACCTTAGATTAAGTGTAATCTTAACCAAAAGCCCAACTTAATCTAAATCAAATCTTCACTGAAATCTAACTCTAACCTACCAAGAGCTCGATCATTACCTTATCTTAACCCAGTCTAACCTTCAATCAACGCTAATCCCAAATTGTACCTGAATTAGTTGTAATCTTTAACCCTAACCTTCACTGACATCTAACTCTCACCTAAAACTCATCTTTACGCAAAGGTTAACCCTTATCTTAACCTCAACATTTCTTTACCTGACGCTTACCTTAACCTGATCCTAAATTTAACATAACTTCACTTAAATCCAACCCCAATCTATATCCAAATTTAACTTAATCCTAATCTAACCTCTTAACCCTTGCCTTCATTTTCACGGCGTCTTTGAGTACTTAGCAAAGCGCGACATAAAACGTATGTATTATTATTCAATTTAGCTAAAGGTAACCTCAACTAATCTAAACCTGAGATATATATTCACCTCAGCTCTCCATAAGATAGAGGTTGCACACACACACACACACACACACACACACACACACCCTCCTTAATGCCCCCTGCTCTCCCCTCAGGAACCCTGGAGCCACACCTGTCCGCCCTGCTGTGGATGGCCATGTTGGTTTCCCTGGCGATCGTCATCGTGTTACCTCAGCCTCACGGCGTGCGGGCGCTCATCGCCTCCACCATCCTGCGCCTCATCTTCTCCGTGGGCCTGGAGCCCACTCTGCTGCTGCTGGGGGGTTTCAATGTGAGGGTCTCATACGCTTCCCATACATACCATCACAGAGGAGATGTATGTTACACAATGGTGGAGAATCACTCGTCAAACATCAGAATCAACCGTAAAACTAAAGGTCCAGACCTGACCTTGTTCCATCATATAGCTATGATAATGATTATAGCTCTCTATTCAATTTTAGATTTAAAAAAAAATGGTAAAACAAGGAAGGAAATACTTCAAAAATAATCTATCATTGTGGCCAAATTATATTCAACTAATCAATCTTCATTCAGGCAAAAAATGTTTATTAAATAACCTATAGGAAGTAGCCATCAGGAATTAGCCACATAATGTAAATATTAGTTCTTACAATGAAAAGAACACATTTTATCTTTTGAATGACTATATTAGTATATTATATATTAGATTGCATATTATTATATCTTATATCTGTTTTCCCATGAGTTTCTTATCCGGCATCTCAAACCCAGTGAACTTATATGTGGGGAAACAAATGATGTCATCATACTTCAGTTCAGATCTTGACACCTCTCATGCTTCACTCTGTGTGCCACGCCCATTTCTCAGAGATTTGCCCACACGCTCTCCAGAGTCCGCTGAAGGTGTGAAAAAAAGATTCTCCTTTTTTTTTTTTCAATCAATTTAAAGCTGTGTTTCTGTTTCCTTTAAAGGCACAGGATGTAGAATTGTAGTGATATTGAGTCTTTCTTCTTGGCGACTGTAAAAGCATGGTGGTTCAACATAGTGGCCTCCAAAGAGCTAAAGGAACAAATTGTATATATTCAGGTGGAAATGTACATTTGTTAAATGGAAATATTCTCACCTAAATGTGCAAAGGCCCTCGTAAAAAACATTGCTTCTTGCTGATGTTGGACAGTGACGCACGATACTGTTGGTCAACCCCATACGTTTTTACCTTATATACCTTTAGCTTCATACCCTTTTTCTTTTTTAGGATTTAAATGTGAAAACAACACTGACTGACTTCCTTTGATCTCTGGCTTTGTCCTTTGATCTTCAGTTATGTAACAAAGTGATCTTCCTGATGAGCTTCGTGGGGAATCGGGGAACCTTCCAACGGGGCTACGCAGCCATGATCATGGACGTGGAGTTCCTCTACCACCTCCTCTACCTGATCATCTGCACCATGGGCGTGTTCGTCCACGTCTTCTTCTACAGCTTACTGGTGTGACAGCACACACACACACACACACACACACACACACACACACACACATACACACGCCAAAACCCTACTAGCCAAATCCAATATTGACATTTACACTTATGTAGAATAACCAGTAGCAACCTGCAGCTTAATATGATGAATGAGAGTGAAGTTAAAGCTGCATGTTCCTGATATAAAAATGGATTTAAATGCCTTTGGTGGTGCAGATATGAATTAGAATTAATTATGAGATGAGGAAATCCCTAATTAGCATAGTTTTTCATATTTCCCTCCCTCTAATAATATCTACCATCCCCAGCTCTTTGACCTGGTGTACCGAGAAGAGACCCTGCTGAACGTGATCAAGAGTGTGACCCGTAATGGCCGCTCCATCGTGCTGACGGCTGTGCTGGCTCTCATCCTCGTCTACCTCTTCTCCATCGTGGGCTATATCTTCTTCAAGGACGACTTCCTGTTGGCCGTCGACAGAATACCCAATAAAACACTGGGTATGGAGAGAAAGAGAGAGAGAGAGAGAGAGAGAGGGGTTCGATTCCCACCTCCCCACTACTCTGCATGCTGAAGTGTCCTTGGGCAAGATACTTAACCCCACGTCCCATCATGTACACATAGATACAAAGAGCTGCCAACAGATGCAAAGTGTGAATGTTTGTCTGACTGGGTGAACTGTCGATGTTGTTGACCCAATTATCAAGACCTGATAAAGTGAATCAAATTTAAAAAATGAAAGTAATAAATGACACAGAATCAAAGTGAAGAACGTGAAACATTCGATGCACACTCCTTTACTTTACCTTTACTTTTAAATGATATCTGTTCATTTAAAAAAAATAAATAAAATGATATAATGTTTCTTTTTTTTTCTCCATCTGATCAGAACGTGGAGCCAGTATGGTGGGAGAGTTCTTCTCTGGTGGAGCGTGTCACAAAGAAAATAGAGAAAACTGCACTGAGACCGTGGTGGACGGTAAGCTGACAGTAGTAGAACATAAACTGGTGCATGTGTGTGTGTGTGTGTGTGTGTGTGTGTGTGTGTGTGTGTGTGTGTGTGTGTGTGTGTGTGTGTGTGTGTGTGTGTGTGTGTGTGTGTGGAGGTTGAGTCGGGGTCAGAGGGTTCTTTCAAAGGCTGGTTCCTGCCTTTTGGGAGATTCCCATGTGTTTGTGTGTTGTTGTTCATGCCTGCGAGTACGTGAAGGTCTCCGTGTCCTCGCTGACATCTGACTGACGCTGAGGAGATTCGACCCACAAAGCCGCAAATCTGCGCAGCCGGCCGGTCATGGGATCAAACCTGGTCTGGCCGACCTGGGGGTGTGGGGGGTGGTGGGTGGGGGGGGGAGGGGGAATTCCTTGTGTGTCTCAGGAGAAAGAGCTGATGTAGGGGCCCGAGGTCAGAAGGTCACGGATTAATTACCATCAGGGACAAGCAGGTCAACGGGTGCACTCAGGGCGGATGGTGTCTCGCTACAAATGGCGAGTTCATGCAAACCAGCTGACCTTAATGGGAGCAGCTTCCAATCAAAGACCTTAAAGGTGCAGTGTGTACGATGTGGGGACCCCGAGAGGTGAAGTTGCATGTTGTATCCATCACCTCAGCCTTCGTAGACCGTAGACTTCAGCCGTCATTAAAAGATGTTAAGTATGTCCACTCTGGGCTACTGTAAAAACATGGCGTCCCCGTAGAGAGGACGCCGCTCCTCGTGTAAATATACATTAATGGGTTCATTTAAAGATTTATCATCATGATCATTTACAGAAAAAAATAATCCAAGTAGGTGATTATAAATTCATGAAATTGTCAGTATGTAATGGCTTTGTAATCTTTTTAGAAGTGACAGACATGACCGAAATTGTGCGCACCGCACCTTTAAAGTTAGTCTCGTCGATTGTGGATCGTCAAAATGATTCGGAGCTTGACCCCGTTTTGGCTTCTGTATCCATCGCTATCGGGGGCGGCAGGTCAGGTGACTTGTTTTTGTAGGAATATGACTAATCAGGGACAATTCAAGTGAAATGCCTCCGCTCACACGTGTCCCCACAGCGTCCATCGCCGTCCAGCCCTCAGCCGTGGTCATCGAGGACAAGGAGCGGACGTGTGACTCCTTACTCATGTGCATCGTCACGGTGCTGAGTCACGGCCTCAGGAGCGGAGGAGGCGTCGGGGACGTTCTGCGGAAGCCGTCCAAAGAGGTACGAGGCGGCACGACGGCGAAGAAGGCGGAGCCTTGTCGGGTTCAGAAAGAGGCGTTATTGGAGGGTTAGGGCGGTCAAACTCATTTTGGCTCCGGGGCCACATACAGCCCACTTTGATCTCAAGTGGGCGGGACCAGCATGGTGACCTATAAACAAACACAGCTCCAAATCTTTCCATTGGCTTTCGCGCAGTTGTCCATTGAATGAGAAAACCTTATATTGATAAATACATGAAAACCTGTATGCGTCCTCTCGTGGGCCGGTTCCGGCCCGCAGGCCACATGTTTGACACCCCTGCGTCTGGAGTTCACCGGTCCAATCTATACAATTTCATTTAGTCGACCCTTTTATGCAAAGCGGCATACATCGGAGGGTATATGGAGATGCCGGGGGTTGAACCCATGACCTCATGCATTCAAAACACAAGTTGCACCACTGCGCACCACGATGAAGAGATATGGTCGTTTTCCTTTCCTGAGCCGTGGGCGGGGCCACTCGGCACAGTTTGAGTTAAAGCAGGCTGGTATGTGTCCGGGGTGACGACAGGTTTGTGTTGGCTTTGCTGCTCTGACCCACAGAACCAGGTCAGGGCTCAAGGCGCTTATGTAAATGCACTGTTCTCTGTGCAAGGGGCCTATCAGGTGACAGCCGGACCATTACATATGAAACGGCTCCACATAAACATGACCTTTGACCTTTCGAGGTCATTAGAAATCTTCACAACTACTACTTATGTGCGCGCATGATTGTTATTATTATTATTATTGTTGTCGTCATTATGATTATTGTTGTGAGGGTCAGGGTTATTGATGATGCTATCACTATTCTCTATCGTATCTATCATGTTAATTAGTCGGAGTAGTAGTAGCACGATTGTTATTAAATGTTATGTGCAATAATATTTGTGTCTTATCTTATTTCATCTTAGATCATCTTATCTTATCTTATCTTATCTCCCTCCACAGGAGCCCCTGTTTGCAGCCCGAGTGATCTACGACCTGCTCTTCTTCTTCATGGTCATCATCATCGTCCTCAACCTCATCTTTGGCGTCATCATCGACACGTTCGCCGACCTGAGGAGCGAGAAGCAGAAGAAGGAGGAGATCCTGAAGACCACCTGTTTCATTTGTGGTAGGAGACAATTAAGTAAAGTTTTTTTTTTAGAATGTCGGGATTCAATTAACTCGTGAAGCTGACTATTGTTTTTCGACCTCATTAGAATATGACTCATTGACCTTTGACACATACGGTGTTTCTCATGTCGCCTTCCCATCACCTTTGCAAAGCCGCCTCATCATCACATTTGACTCGATGATGCAAGTGATACTTGACGACGCCACCACATAGCAACGGTGGTTGCCGTGTGATCAGAGAGTGTAAAGGTTGATGCTCCGGCGAGTCAACGGTGGAATCAAAGGGGAATCAAACCAGTGGTCTGCTGCAGTTTCTGTTTGTTGGTGCATGAGCGTGCAGGAGTGTAGAGATGCAGTTTCGATTCAGGGTAAACGTAAACAACAGAAACGCCTCCGCTTCCCAGAATGCGCCGTTAGTCACGGCAGGTGCTAGTGCGAAGGAGGGGGAGGAGCCTCAGGGGGCCGACCTCGTCCGATGCTCGGCACTCACTCATTGGCTCTTCGCTTGTAGCATGTGATCACTCATTGGTTTGAATTGGGAAACTGCGATGAAGGGTTATTCCTCTTTTTTTGGCAAATAAACAATAGGTGGCCATTTTTAGAAAATCTCACCGCTGACGTTCTGTCTGCTCCTTCTCTTGTGACCCTGTTTCCTCATGATCCTCAGGTCACAAGATCCAGCAGCCATGTTGTAATGCAGTGTGTCTCATTTCCTAGGACTGGAGAGAGATAAGTTTGACAACAAGACGGTGACCTTTGAAGAACACATCAAAGTGGAACACAACATGTGGCACTACCTGTTCTTCATCGTCCTGGTGAAGGTGAAGGATTCCACAGAATACACCGGGCCCGAGAGCTACGTGGCCGAGATGATCAGGGTAAGGATGTGTTGACGTTTACAAAGTCACATGGCGGCCATGTTCCTATGGCGTCATGCCTCAGGGGGATGAACTCAAGTTAAAGTAGAATTATTGGACACCCCCTTTACAAACCTGCTGATGATTATCTCAGCTTATTTAACATTTCATTATTTATTTCTGAAATATATTCATGTATAAATGTATTAAATGTGACATTCATCACCTCTAAAGTTGACCTTTTTAACATGGGAGTCGATGGGGATTGACTCGCTTTTTGAGCCTGCCTCAAGTGGCCACCCTGTGAACTGCAAGTTCTCCCACGTGCGTAATTGGTTGAGACCATGCATCAGCCCCAGAGGTTGGACACTTACTCAAGATACAAGTCAATGAAAAACTACACAAGTTCAGTAGATGACTCAAACTTGAACCACATTTGTAAAACAGTAATAAAGCAAGTTCAGTGTCACTTTATGGGTTGAACATTGATCTCAATTGCAGATAAACCAGGAAGGATGAGCGCAAAGTTTTCCAACATTCACTCTGCACCGTAGACTGTCCATCAAAATCTCTGCACACAGCCACCAACATAAAAAAAATATAAATAACACTTAATGGTCGCAACGTTTTACATCTGTATATTGGACTCTCGGTCTGCTGTCTCTTCGTTGCTGGTGTAGAATCCAAATGTGTTTGTGCTTGCACTTGAGTCTTCTCTGATGTTTATACCCTCCTCCCTGAATAATAATGAATTTGTTTACCCAGAGTGGCTGAATGAGCCGTGTGTGTTTTCACCTCATCTGCCCCAGAGAAGCAGGTCTGCCTTATGTAATCCAAGTCTGTGTGACCTTGAATCCTTCCAGTGTATTATCACATCAGTCAGCTTGGAGAATGGGGAATTAACATTCTACCAGAGTCCTCCTTTGGCATAAAATGTGTTAATCCGCCGAGACTGCCATGCCTCGCTTTAATGATTAAGCACAGACAGACACACACACACACACATAGTCACACACACACACACACACACACACACACACACACACACACACACACACACACACACACAATGGTTGGCAGAGCAGAACCTAGCCCCATGAGTGTTGTTGAACAACAGTGTTTTGATTGCTTTCCGTGATTCACGATGCATACATTATTTTATGTATGCCGACTCATGAATGTCATTATTAATGCAGAGATCTTAAAGGTGCAGTGTGTAAGATTTGGGTGGATGTTTGTCATCTCTGTCCCATCTATGGAAATAGAATTACAAAAACAATAATTTAAATGTGTTATCACCCCAATGTATGACTTTCTAACTCTAAAATGAGCCCTTTGATGTATATTTACACCAAAAGCGGGTCCACCCTGTGGGGGCCGCCATGTTTTTACAACAGCCCAGAGCGCACTGGGACTAAAGCAAACAAACTTTCATGAAAACTGAGGGCCTGCATGCTCCAATGGGAGGGGTGAGGTGACGGATGCAATACGCAACTTCACCAGTGGATGTCACCAAATCGTACACACTGCACCTTTAAGGTTTTTGCTGTATAACTGGTGGAAACGAGGAAGCGTAGACCGTCATGCGACGCGACTGTTTGGATGTTTTTTTTATCGTCGTGAGTGAGAACAAAGTGTCAGAGGAAAGCGCCGTCTCTGAGTGACACACTTTCTCATTAGATGCCATTCAGCCCACTCCACTGCCTCTCCTCTTGATCTGCTGCACTCGGGTCTTGTGAGCGAGCACCTGATCAGGGATTAACCCCCCCCCCCACGTCCCACCGCCCCTCCTCCCCCAAAGCCCAGGCCCCCCCCCCCCCCCGCTCAGCCAAATTGAGTTTGTCAGGGTTCTTTTGGGAGGTGCGGTCCGAGCGGACACAAGGCGCGCATGGTGCGAGCGACCCCGATGACCCGTCAGCTGACCCAGTCATCTTTGACATCAACTCTCAGCTTTAACATGCGTGTGTCTGGTTGGTGCAGGGGCCACAGCGGCATGTCCACAAAGATTGCAGTGTTGACACTCAGTAATGGATTCACTCACAGTTCTCCTCATCACACATGGAATGGAATCATTCAGACAGATTATTCATGCTTTTCTCCAATTTGCTCAGTTAATTAATATGATTGTTTTGTTAAAGGACCAGTGTGTAAAATGTAGGTCAGATTGTTTCAATGTCCCTTATCAGAGAGTAACATAACACAGTTATAGTATAGTAGTACTGATGTTTAAAAGGGACGTTCCATTGTATTTCAGATTCATAAATGGATCCAATTTTCAGAGGCTGTTTCAAAGTAGCCCAGAATGGAGCAACCTCAACCTGTTTTGAGTTTTATAGATAAATCGTACAGTCTGTGCCTTTAATTCAATTCATTTTTACCCATGAATATTTGTAAGTTTGTGGTACAGTCAGCAAAAACAGGTTAAACATGACTATTATTATTATTCTTATTCAAATGTGCAGTTCTGTATGTGTTTGTATATATACATATATATATATATATATATAATTATGTTGTTAATACACGTTCTCCTGCCATATTTATAAACCAATGTGAATAATAATACTAATGATAATAATAAGAGTAATACATTTTATTTGTATAGAACTTGTCATGGAACTCTGACATATTACATAGCTAAATCATAAAATAAAGACATTATAAAAATATAAAGTTGGAGTTGCCAATGGTTGCCAACGTGTTATAGTGTCTATAACTATAGTGAACACTATTGTATCTTACACTGAAGGTATATACACGTACGTACGTGTAGAAGAGATTAAACTACAAACCTCGAACCATGTGCTCAACCTGCAACCTGCAAAACCACATGTCTACAGTCTACAACTCTCCCACTGTGTTTCAGTCTATTTGATGTTGCGATGATGTGGAACCCACAGTGGGACCGAAAAAAAATGGGGGGTGGGGGTGGGGGGGGGGTGGGGGGGGGTGCAGTCAGACCACTCTCACACAATGACTGGGACTGACGTCAATCACAGAGGACTCTGGGTGTCAAGGTAGGGAAGGTGTCAAAAAGACGGCACCCGCTCACTGCCCTCATTTTCTTTTCCAAAATAAAAACACCCACAGCACAGACACAGCCTGGTAGACGTGTGTGTGGTGTGTGTGTGTGTGTGTGTGTGTCATTTTTGGCATTTGTTTGCATACGCACACACTGAGTGGGCCCCATCAGGTGGCTTGTGGCGGCGCTTTGACGTTGTGTGTTGCTCTGTTAACCACACTGCATCCTGTCTCCGCGGCTTTAATAATGAAAACTGCACTTCCGTCATTTCCATTGAATCGGGGTGATGTGGACTGCGTTTGACTCATGTCTGCCTCTCTCAGTTTACTGGAAGTGTTTTCACTTGTAAACACCGAGGAGGTGCAGCCCACGCGTCCAGGACGGGGACGTGACCTTTGGCATATTTACTCCGTGTATATTTAGATGATACGTGATCAGAGGTGAGGAGAGGAGTCGTCTCCAAAGCTGCAGGAATGGAATGTGATAGAGACCATTTCATGCGTGTGGAGTTGGAGCCGTGATCACACACAGTAGTAGAGGTCATTTCAATCTTTTCATTGTGCAATATCAGAGTTTCTTGAGAAGTTGTGACGGGTGTTGAACTCATGTGTCATCAGCTGTTGGTGTCAAATGATTTTTTAGACATGGGACATTTGATTGAACAAACATTTCTAGTTTTGTGGATTTAAATCATTCATTTTCTTTTTTTTTTACATCTTTGCAGACATTTCATTTGTCTACACGTAAAAAGAAATGAATGTAAATGATAACAATTGAATGATACATAAAAATAAACAAGTATGATATTAATGAAAATAATCGAAATGAATAAGTAGACCTCATCATATATGACAAGTTTTAGATCAGAAGTGTACGTTTAAGGTTTAAACTCCGCCCCTAATTATTTATCAGCGTAAGATTCGTCCAAAATGTTCATATGGAAATATTTAAAAGTCTTCAATCAAATTTGCAGGAACCATTTGTTTGTGTTCTGGCAAAGTTCCTCATTGTAGAGCTTATAACTGATGATCTCATCTCATCTCATCTCATACATGCACAGAGATTTATACACAGAGACAGATTCAAGGTGATATGTTGGGACTTTAAACTAGAAAACAAAGACAATCATTCTGAGAGATTCGGTTCAATTAAGACATGTTGACAATTAAGACATATGACAAAGACCAGTAAGGATGAATGTTTTGAAGTCGGATGGTTCTGGGCCGACTCAGTGGAAGTGTTAGTCCTCAGTCCTCAGTCCTTCAGAAGGAGCGGGTGCTGCCTCTCAGAGTCTCAGAGTTGTGTGATTCCCCCTCTGGCCCCCCGCTGTCTAACCCAGGACTGGTTTGTGGTGCGGACGCACACTCGCCCATGTGTCTGTGGAACCAACCACTGAAACCCGGGGGGACTTTTCCAGGGGTATCTACACACTGACCTCAGCAGCTGCTGCACAACATCCCCCCCCCCACCCCTTTTTCATTCATGCTGCATTAACACTGAAGGCTGGGATTGAGTTCACATGATGGCGACATATCTGTGTGTGTGTGTGTGTGTGTGTGTGGAATGAGACATAGATGTGTTCACATGACTTTCGGCTCATTTTGGCCTGGGTTCAGACAGGACACAATAACAATGGCATGTGTTGGTGAAGTGCCGGAGGAGACAGAGGCATGAAAGAATGCACCCGAGTGAACCCTCAGCCAGGCCAGTTCATGTGCTTCAGACTTGTGTGTATGTAAACACCAAAAATGCCACTGCTTTATATGACTTTGAAATTCATCTTACTTGTTTATTTATATATATATATTGTTTATTTATATATATATATATATATATATTTAAATATCATTATGGATTTAAAGAAGGGTTTGATAGTTGATGTATGAAATTCTTTTCGTCCTATTTTCCAAAACTCCCCTTTAAATTGGCTCATGTTTCTTGTGTCGCCCTTGAGGCGGTCCGGGGCGTTACACGGATGTATTCATAGAACAGGATATAGGCTTGCCGTACATTTCCCCCAGTGGTCTTTTGTGGTACTGCAACATGTGGCCTAAAAAGATATTTTCCCATAGACCACTCTAGTCATTTATGCGCCTGTAATTTCCCAGGACCTGCAGTTATTGGTCTTATATTATATATTTTGAATGTAAGATGTTTTTATTCGAGTCCAAATGTCCTTGTGCTCGAGCACTCTGAATTTCCGCCGGCTGCCGTGACGTCAGACGAAAATGTCAACGCGTGCGCCGGGCAAGCAACTTCCATAGACTTGAATGAGGCGTCGTGATCGATGCGGTTTCCTGTTCTACTGATACATGCATGGACTTGACTTATCAGCGTGGAGTCAGTTTGTGAAAAACACATGTGAGCAGATTGTGTTGTAGGTGTGTTTCCCATACAGCACATTTTAGGCAACCATCTCAAATCCAGTGTAAAGTTCCCATTGACTTTTCGCAGTGTGATTGAAACCACTGGTTTTTTCAGAACACGCCCGTCGTCGCTCGAAAGGCGCTGGTCATAGTTTAACATCTTTACTCTGAACCGGTGTCAGGACAGTGTCAGATCTTTGCCGTGATAAGAAAACCACATGTCACCGAGGGACCGTGTCCTCAGATGATTCGCTGTGAGCCAACAGCTCGTTTTTAGTTTTGTCTCTGCAACAGAAATGAACCATCTGATAAGGAATCGACACACTGAAACGTATTTAACACATTTCCAAAAACCCGCACGGAACCCTGACCCTCCGCCCTCCGCCCCTGCGACTCCTGACACTGACTCACAGCAGCGTTCGGGCGCTGCCTGTGATGTGGCTGCAGCGTGTGAGGAGGTGATGCGCGCGGAATCAAATGAGGACATGTGTTTCGTCCTCTCGGCTGCACAGTTTTTAATGTTTTGTCGCGCAGATGACAAGACGACAAACATCACTGAAGCGTCTCAAAACGAGCAATTTTCATCATGTTCACTGGTGCCATGTGGTGGTTCTGTGTGGAGTCAGCAGTGTTGAGTGTGTGAACGCAGCACAGAGAGGAAGCAGGATGGAGACACACAAACAAACAAACAAACAAACAAACAAACAGGGCCTGGCAGCTACACACACTTGTTAATGTTCCTCAACTAACTGAATTAAAATATTGAAATACATTCTAAGGAAGTGGCTATAAAAAAAATGGAAACATTAAAGGTCCTGTGTGTAGAGTTAGGTGAAATCATTATGGAAAATGAGATCATTGATGTAACTGACTAACCTTCAACTTTTCCACCACTAGATGTTGCTTAATCAAAACCTGTGGATTAAAATACATTTTTATAAATGTAGAACTAATAAATTATTTTTATAGATTTTAAATCTTTGTATTAATCGAGTTGCAAAATTGCAATGTTTCAATGTTCTTATAGTAGAATATCATATTATTTGAAAAGTGTTATTATTATAAATTTGTGTTATTGTCTTATGTATTGAAATATATATTTAGAAATACATCATACATATATACATATATATATACATATATAAATATAACATTATACATAGCAATACAATTATTGCCTCTTTCAATATATTGTAAAATATATAAGAATATATATTATATGATTGATTCCTCAATAAATGTTTAGTATATATGAAGTTTAAAATATAGCGTGTGCATTGTTTATACTTTGCAATATATACTTGTGGAAGAATATAATGACATGCATCGTCAAATATTTGTCGCCCCTCTGAATAGATCTAAAAATGTCATTTCCCATTTTTGTCAACATATTGTCGATGCATCCGTTTGGTTCTGTCTCTTGTCCAGGACCACAACCTGGACTGGTTCCCCCGCATGCGAGCCATGTCTCTGGTGAGCAGCGACGCAGACGGGGAGCAGAACGAGATCCGGAGCCTGCAGGAGAAGCTGGAGTCCACCATGAAGCTGGTGTCCAACCTGTCGGGGCAGCTGACGGAGCTCAAGGAGCAGGTCGGTGTCCCAGACGTGTGCGGGCGTGGAACGAGCAGACGCCTCTCTGGGTTTATTCATTTGTTTATTTATTTGTTTGTTTGTTTGTTTGTTTGTTCGTTTGGCCCTCGGCGCTGCAGAGCTCCCAGAATGCAAAACACAATGAGTCATCGTGCACAACGCCGCTCATGAGGCTGTCAGCCTGATTTTATTTTCATCCGTGAGCAACAGACTATCTTTAGTTTCTGTGGAATGCACCACTGACCCCGTCGCCAAACTTTGCGTTTGTTATCTCTTTATTTATATTTGTGTGTGTGTGTGTGTGTGTGTGTGTGTGTGTGTGTGTGTGTGTGTGTTCGCTGCACAAAGCCCGGCTCCGCACTCTGGGACAGACGGGGTCGGGAAGAAAGCGAGTGCATTTGCAGTAGGTTGTGTAACAGCACTCTGATGCACTTTAATTGCACAATCCACTGTTTCTAGTAAACACAATTGTAGAAATGTCTTTACCCTTGAAATGAGAACTATCTGTGAGGAAGTGAATGTCACCGAGACATTCTGACCCAGACAGGGGGAAAACATCATTGTTTGTGAAAGCGGCGAAGGACAGAGGCTCGCACTTTCTCCCCGGATTCACCGACCTGCTTCGTCTGATCGCTGAGGGACAATTCAGAACCTCAGACACACAAGTGTCCTCTTGGTTGACTCATTCCAGAGAGGACTGTCATTAAACCATAGACTGTACATAAAGATGGGTGTAGCCCATAGGTTTCTGCAGAGTGCTTATGAGGCTTGCTGTGGGGCTAGCTCCTCCCACTTCCTGGCTCATCCAAAAAAAAATGGGCCCAGAGACAGAGCACAGGTAGAGCCCATGGTACACAATGTACCAGGTCGGCCCAGGGGTCCACGCCCCTTAATTATACACCATTTAAAACATCAAAAGTGACGTCAGCGTAGGTTTCGCCAAAGTGGTCAGGACCGTCCAAGTGTTACTCAGGAGGCCACGCCCCTTAATTATGCACCATTTCAAATCTCAATAGAATGAAAATAAGCAAACTAGGGGCAATAAAAGTACGGCCCCACACAGCTGTCATGGCGACTAAATGTGAAAACTAGTTTCCTCCAACCATTTTCACATGAAAGTGGATGGGGATTGACTCGCTCTTGGAGCCAGCCTCCAGTGGCCACCCGGTGAACTGCACGTTTCTCCACCTCACGCGACTTTGAACAAGATGTTTTCCACCTCGCCGCGCACGGAGTTATTTCTGCTGGCACACTCATCACAGCACCACTCGCTCCTTTCACTTTTGATGTCGCCGCCTTTCACACATTTCGACGTTGAGGTGAGTTCTTGGCAGACGAACCTCGTCTCCCTTAGCAGCCGTGTTTTGACTCGTGCCCTTCGATTTCTGTGCCGCTCGGTTTCGGTATTCGTCAGGGGTTCAGTGGAATCAGCTCGGCGGAGGATGAGTGGGTTGATGGTGCTCGAATGCTCTGTGTGTTCCTCAGATGACGGAGCAGAGGAAGCAGAAGCAGCGGATCGGCCTGCTGGCTCACCCTCAGCACATGAACGCCAACCCCCAGCAGCCGGCGTGAAAGGTCGCGTCCCGGACGCAGCCCGCACCGACCCTCGCGCGGTGCAGTAGGGCAGCAAGCAGTGCAACATAGGTAGTCATAAGGCCATGTGTAGCTCCGCCTCCTCTGCCACAGGTAACGCTCATCACTCACCCCATTCGTGCCAAATGTTTTCTACGTAGAGTAAAATTCCTCGACGCGCGGCCTTGAACTCGAAAACCTGATGGAGCAGACTGGACGGGAGGAATCACACCCACCTCTTTGTGGTCGTCATAAATTATTATTTCAATGTTTTTCCGAGCAGTATTTAACATCTTATTTTTCTATATGTTTTTTTTGTTTTTTTGTTTTTTTGGTGCAATATATAATTAACTTAAATATGCAACCTTGGCAGGTGTTTGGATTTAAGTTGACTTGTTTTGTTTTGTGTTTAATTGTCACTGGATAAATTAGGGAGATCAAACGTAGAGGAAATATTTAATAAGCTGGCCTTCTCTCTTTTCACTTCCTCTGTGACGTCTTGCATAGTTTATGAGAGAGCAATACACACTGATAGTTCCTGTAAGTCCGGTGGTCTCCCACAATAGATCGACTTTCCTTTCAAACCGACGTTTAGAATATTGAACCGGTCCGTCAGATCCGTGTTGCTTTTACAATTTGCTCAGGAGCTGCAGAACTTTTACTTTGCTAAAGTTGATTGTATCATTCCTCCTCGTGCCTCGTCCCTCATGCACATTTTAACGGTGTGTGCCGACTCCTGCATTCGTGCTCACTCACATGTAGTAGCTGATTTAGACTTTTTTTGTGTGTGTGTACATAAAGTTTAACGCTTTCTTTTGCTCTTGTATAGAAAATGAGGAGAGAAGCAACTCAGAATGGATGTTAAAAACCTAAGCATTGTCCATTTGTATATTAAAGTAGGGTTATTTATTAAAAGTGATGTAATTATCCTGGACTGTCTGTGCCGCCTTTTTAATTAGGAACTCTCCACAGAGTAAACAAAGAGTGTGCTTTGCTATAACAGTCTAATGATACGCCCACCGACACTGTGGGACACCCGGTGGACCGTGGATCCAACCTGAGTCACTCGTGTTGACTGGTTTACAGGTGACGTTCCATTACCAGTGAAAGTAATTAGCACAACACAAACAGCGCCTGAACGTCTCCAACAGGAAGTAGCTTCACAGTACGTGGAGTTTTTATTATTGTTATATGTTTATTTCTGTATATATATAGTGAGAGAGATGAGTGTCTACTTTATATGTGTGTCAGTAAGTATCAATATCAATATGATATTTTAAATATGTTCTTCATTACATATATATATATGTATATATATATATGAAGAAAATATTCAAAATACTATATTGATATTGATACTTTTTGACATGCATATATATGTGTGTGTGTATGTGTGTGTGTGTGTGTTTGTACATATATATGTATATATGTAAATATGTGTGTGTGTTTATTCTTATATAGTGTGAGAGATGAGTGTTTCGAGAGTGTGTGTGAGAGTGTGTGTGTGTGTGTGTTCGTAGACAGATTATTGAGGAGCTGTAACTAT
>JAFBJT010106434.1:25776-50087 GCA_016785325.1 Chascanopsetta lugubris
GAGTAAATGTCTATGTCTTTTTTTCACCCCTTATCACAATGTACACCATGAATAAAGACATTTGTCATGAGTGTAATATATATATTTGAAGGTCAATCACAAAAGAAAGAATATTATTTAACAATAAAATGTTCATACATGTATCATAGCACAATATTTACATTTCATAATACAAGAAATCATCATAGCAACAGTATCTCTCCCAGAGTCCTCCATGTTTAAACATAGAAAATAATGTGGAGGAATGGAGTCATGATAAGATAAGATAACTTTTATTTATCCCACAGTGGGTAAAGTTCTCAGTTCCAGCAGCTCAAGATGTACAGAATATAATAACAGAATATAAATATAAATATATAAATATCTAAAAACCATATATAAAGAAAGAATGAGAAAAATATAGAGGGTAGAGAGAGCAATTATTAGTGTACATATATATATATATATATATACACACACACACATAAGATACATATGAAAATATAAATCATAAAATATCTCATTATTTTAGAACTCACATCAGTTAAAGATGATCCCCCTCTAATGTGTTTCTATTCTGTTTTCAGGAATTCCACCCAAAGTTTATGTTGAAGCAGAACATTTCAAGACTTATAAAATGGCTTAAATTTGAACACATCATACTTAAACTTCCTATTGAGGCTACCTGACATTTGTAAATTGAATAATCATTTTGTATTTTGATAATGTATTTATGTCTTTAAAGTCACTTGGTGAGAAACTATGTTTTTAGATCTTTAATGTGTCTAACAGTTTTGCTTAGTGAACTAAAATTTGAAATTACAACAGAGTGTATATACAATGATGCTCAGGAGATGACAGGCTTTTTATTTTCTCTGGCTTGCATCAGCCTTCATGTTTGCTGTCAGTTCTACTGCCCTCTGCAGGACATCCATGAAGGACACACTACATGTGAACACACAGACACACATATGCACACACAGACACACACACACACACACACTCACTCATGCACATTCAAAGTTCTGCACAGACCGACGACAATTAATCACACAATGCAACATAACACACGCTGCATGGTGCTCCTTGGGCCCCTAAATGGGGTAAATAACCCCAGCGCTCACAGTGCATGGAGACATTTCATCAAACAAATATGATCAAAACAAAACTAATGACGTGTAAATTGTTTATGATGTGTTCTGAAATGAGCGGGCGCCCGGCACAATGTCTGAGAGCAATCATATCGAGAGAGAGACATAATCAAGAGGAAATGAATATGAACATAGGCGAAGTGCACACACTGTGTGCTGTGTTGGAGCAGTGGTACAGCGGTGTACAACAGAAATGTACGTACGTGTCTGACAGCCGGGGAACATGTGGCCCCCCTCTGCCATTTATGCTCAGCGAGAAAAATGCAGTCTGAGAAGTAATGAGTGACAGATGTGAAAAGTGTTCCTCACCACCATAAGAGAGCAATCACAATACTGAGTGAAGTGTTATTTGCACAGGGGAGCTGTGGAGAGAGAGAGGGAGAGAGAGAGAGAGAGAGAGAGAGGGAGAGAGAGAGAGAGAGAGAGAGAGAGAGAGTGTCCTGAATTGACTGATGTTGAATAGTGATTCAGTAAATAGGCTCCATCATTACAAGATGTTTCAGGTTAACACAACAATACATGTGCAAGTATGTGCATGACACGCAAATATATGTTCAGTATGTGTTAAAACAGCTTATATCGAATGCATAACATGAGTGATTTAAAGGTGCAGTGTGTAAGATTTCAAGTTTTGTCACTCCTATATAGAAATAGAATTACACAACAATTATTTATTTTAAAAAATTGTGAATGTATAGTGATCATCCCAATGTATGACTTAGCCTAAACTTAGCTTTAATGTACATTTTCACCAGGAGCGGGTCCAACCTTTGTGTGTCACTCCTCTGCCTGCTCACTCACCCCTTCCCTTCTTGTTCCAGCTCACACACCACTCCCCCAGCCACTCCCACCTCATTTGCTCAAGCTGCACCTCATTCCCCTAATCAGCACTGCCCCATATAACCCTCAGCCTGACTCTGACTCTTTGCCAGGTTGTTATGTGTCCGACCTCGTGTACGACCTTGCCTGTTCCTGACCATCCTGTCTCTAGTGTTCCTGGTAACAGACCTGCCTTTTGTCCCCTGACCTCGTCTTTGCCTGTTCCTACCTGCTTGCTGTTTGCCTTGACTACTTCAGTAAAGGCTTTGAACTGTGTTGCTCCTACTGTGTTGCGATTGGGTCCTCACTACATTCGTCACAATGGGGGCCGCCACGTCCTAAGCATATTTTGAATGACAACTGAGGGCTACCATAGGCTCTCCTGTAAGCTAAAGTAAAGGGTGATGGATACAACATGCAACTTCAGCTATAGATATTAACAAATCCTACACACTGTACCTTTTTAAATATGAACATTTTCAGAATGTATGTACTAAAAGAAAGAAATTGGAGTTGTTGTTAATGGATTATTATGCTATGATTTTACTGGTCTGGCCCACTTGAAATCAGATAGGAGTCTATGTGGGCCCTGTATTAAAGGTGCAGTGTGTAAGATTTGGTGACATCTAGAGGTGAAACTGCATGTTGTATCCATCACCTCACCTTCACCCTTCTGAGCATGTAGGACACATGTCAAACTCAGGCCTGTGGGACAAATCTGGCCTGCAGTGTAATTAAATCTAGCCCACGAAATAATATAAAATGTCTATTAGAGCTGGCCTGCCGGTACAAAGAGCACACACCGCGAATACTACAAATCCCAGAATGCACTACTGGTGCGTAGGCACGTCATTGACTACACGGAGGCAAATGCTTGGGGCCCGAAGCGGGAAAGGGTTTCTTGATATATATATATATATATGTATATATACACACATATAGCTCCATATGTTTGTCTGTTGGAAAACAACAACTGGGTCTGTTTCAGCCCTCTATATTTATACATACAGTGCATCACTACAGCTTACAGGTTTACATGACTGCAGGATCCCTTTGCTGCACTATAGTTTTTTCCATGTTGTTGCGGGCGGGCAGATGCTTGCGGTTAGGTAAATAACTGGAGGTATTGATGCAGATAGTTTAAGAATTCTGTGCTGAAGTGGTTCCTCAGCGCTGTATCCACATGGGAGAAACATCAGATCATGATTTATGACGACCACACACACACACAAGGTTAAGCGGGTAAGTGTGTGAGCGAGGTTCTACTAAATCAAGCCTGTGGAGACCACTATCCAGCGAGATTTAAAACAAAGCTCACATTTATGCTTTTTCTATTTTTAAAAATTGAACAAATGAGAGTAGGAAAACAATCACCATGCAAAACCAACATGGTTGCTGGCTGACAGAGAGGGGCAGTATGTGTCCATAAACAGTACTACTAACATTTAAGGTGCAGTGAGTAGGATTTCATTTTCATTTTTGTCACTTGTAAAAATATTACAAAACAATAACATACTGACATTTTTCATTTATAATCACCTCAATGTTTTATTTTTTCTCCAGAACTCCTAAGACCCTACTGAATGCATAGATGTCAGGTTTTTGGTTTTTAGGTTTTTGTCTCTGAACCAAAAAATTAGTGAGTTATGGCAGTTTTAAAAACTTGAAAAAAAATGATTTTCATCCATTTTTCTTCAATTGAATGGAGATCAATGATAATAGACATTTGATATTATGATAATTGCCCACTTATAAGTGCTCAAATGTATATTCTGTCAAGTATTCCTCACTACATGATATATTTTTTTTAAAAGCAGTTTTCAAATTGAGGTAAGTCCCTGCTATTTACTGGGAGCCTTGTGGGTCCACCTCACTTTGGTGCCCCTCGCAACACCAAATCAGTTGTGGCCACGGCAGCTGCTGTGTGATGTAAAAAAAAAAACGAAGCCAACTCTTGCCAAGACGGTGAATTACCAGAGCTTATCCCACAGGCGGAAGCTGCGGATCTTACAACCAGGAACAAAAGCTTTTTTTCTCCGTCTTTGATGGAGGAACAGACGCAGCAGAGGTTTAGCAGCATCCTGAGGGCGCTGTCCAGGGGGGGTTAGGACCGGACAAAGGGACGGACACCATGTTTTTACGAGAGATGATAAGAAAACACAGAGGACTGCAAGAAAGCAAAAGAAATGGGGGAAGTATCATGCCAGGTTTATTTGTTGTAACATCACATTATGAGACCGTAAATCCTCTGAATGTATGGATAAGGATGGGTTAATGGAACAATAAACACAGAGACAGAGAAAAGCACAGACGCTGATTATCTTTATGGTTACTAAAGGTATCGCTGATCAGGGACAAGGGGACCAAACTCACTCATAGATCTTCCTATTGACCCATGGGCCAAAACGGGCACAGCAAAGGGGTCCAATCCGGTCTGTGAGATGATGTTGCAAAATGTAGAAAAGTCTAACATAAGTAAAAGTGGTAGAAATCAAACTGTTCATAGTGTAAAGATATAATTCATTAAAGATGCAGTATGTGGGATTTCTGTAACTTCTATATGTAAATAAGCATGCAGGAGAACCTATGGTAGCCCTCAGTTGACATTAAAACTCAAAATATGTTTAGTATGTCCCTTCTGGGCTACTGTAAAAACATGGTAATCCCGTACAGAGGACCCGCTCCTCATGTAAATATACACTAATGGGCTCATTTAAGGGAAAGGGATGAAAATAAAAACAGGTAGGGAGTTAAAAGAATCATGAAAATGTCAATATGTAATTGTTTTGTAATCTTTTTAGAAGTGAGAATATCAACCAGTAGCCCTCTCCCTTGCTCCGCCTACCAACAGAGCCAGCCAACAGTTAGGCCTTGGGAATGTGTGGCTGGAGAGGACAGGTTAAAAAATAAATAAATAAAAAAGTCTCACACAGTCTTCAATCAACTATCTGAGTATCTTTCCAGAAACAACATGTTCAACCTAAATCAATCTGGTTTTAAGCAGGACCTGCTGTCAGTAGCAGAATCACTGCAATTGGCTAAAGCTGCTGGCTTGTCCTCTGCTGTTGCTATTGGACCTGTCTGCTGCCTTCAACACAGTGAACCACAGAATCCTCCTCTCTGCCCTTGACTGGTTCGTGTCCGACCTCTCCGGGAGATTTTTCAGAGTATCTTGAAGGGGAGAAGTGTCTAAACCGCACAACCAAACAACTGGTGTGCCTCAAGTTTCAGTGCCTGCCCCCTTCCACTTCTCAATATATACCACCTCACTTGGTGCATCATTCACTCCCATGGCTTCTCTTACCATTGCTATGCAGATGATACCCAGCTCTTCCTGTCATTCCCACCAGATGACCCATCCATCTCTGCACACATCTCATCTTGCCTTTCTCTCCCAGTACAACATCAGGAAGATCAGACCCTTCCTTTCAGATCACGCCATGCAGCTACTGGTACAAGCTCATGTAATGTCTCGCATTGACTACTGCAGCTCTCTCCTGGTAGGCCTCCCTGCATGCACATTCAAACCCCTGCAGATGATCCAGAATGCAGCAGCACATCTGGTTTTCCACCAGACCAAAACTGCACGTCACCCCGCTTTTCAAATCCCTCCACTGGCTCCCAGTTGCAGCTCGCATCAAATTCAAAGCATTGATGCTTATCGACAGAACAATAACAAAAAAGGCTCAGGCCTACCTGGACTCCCTTATCCAGATCTCCACTTCCTCTCACTCACTACGGTCTGCTAATGAAAGACACCTGGTGGTGGAACAAACTACTCCCGTTCTACTTCTGCATTGAATCTTAATCTTGACTCCTGCACTTAAGATTGACTCAAACTTGATGATGAATGTTGTTGATGAAAATAGCATGTTAATTATGAGATTGCTGATTTTTATATGGATATTTTTATACTAAATCAAATAATAATAATAACAATGATAATAATGATAATAATAAAAAACTTTATCTGTATAGCATATTTTGTACAAACACTGCAGCTCAACGTGCTTTACAATAACATTGTGGATTAAAAAGGAACATAAGAGCATAAAAGAAGGCACATTGAAAGGAACATAAGAGCATTTAGAATGTGATAGATGAGAAAGAGATAGAATAACAATTAAGAAGAATACCATTTTGATGCGTAGGCTAAGTTTAAACCTGCTTCGTCTGAGATTTCAGATTGGACCTCTTGTCTCTGGCTCTGAAACCTGCTCTGTTTGAGATTTGGGTTTGGGTTTCACAAACAGGGTTGAGTGCTCTCTTTAATAACAGTGACCTCTCAGGATGATCTGTTCCTGCACACACACCACACTCAGAAGTGAAGTGCATACCCCTCCTGGAAAAGAGGTCAGACAACTGCTCTTGCTCATCCACTGACAAATATCTTTTTGAAATGCCCAGAACATCTTCTCGAGGTGGAAGGCTCACACAACAGACCCTTGTCTAATCGGACTGAAGAATCCAGCCCAGGTTTTCCTGAGAAACACACCAAAACCCTGCATTACGATCGATCCTGTCAGAAGTTTCGACCGTGACTCAGTCCCCGGCTCTACAGTGTTTGCAGCCAATTTAACAATAAATATAAATAAAACAGTTGTAAAACAGTAGTAAAATGCATTGGTAGTTAAAGGTACAGTGTGGGATTTTTTCAGTGATGTCAAAATAAGAATAGTATTGGATTGTTCAAAACTATGTTTTATCACATGTGTAATGAACCCAAGACACAAACCAAAGTGTTTCTTAAATAAGTAAAATAAAAACATAAAAATGCACGTGTTATGGATGACCACCATAAAAGTATTTTCCGGTGTAGACGCCATGTCAGTACAAGAAACGTGCAGGGACATAAGACTTTAGCGACCGAGTTTCTGAGATTCCGTCGTTTTTCTTTGGCACCGCACATACAAGAGGACATGGGAGCCTGTTGTAATTTGTTCAAGGATTCCCTCTGGAATAAATCACAGCTGTATGCTGCTGCACAGGGACAACCGATGGAGGACCACCCTTACTCGGCATCTGCCAGACAGGTAGACGATCCTGTGCCACCTCTACACGGGAGGCAGAGACGTGTTGACGGATTAGCACTTAGCTTAGCAACCGGCAATGGAACAAATCACGGGTCCACAGTGGAAACGCTTCCCCACATTGAAGAACTCTGATGAGAAAAAATAACTTTGCTTCTGACACAGAATTTGCCACTGTCCTGCTGAAGAGGTAAGGTGCCATTTAGAAACGACAACTCTAAAAATGAAACTAGCTAGCAATGCTAACGTAGCTTGTCAACAAATGCACAAGACTGCCAGTATGCTAGCATAGCATGTGTAATTTACTTTCTAATGCATCCTGTACCGTCACGTTTGTTTATATCACATGTCCTGCCACAGTACAATAAGTTATGATGTAGTATAATGAAACATTGGTTATTTCATCTTTTTATATTTCATTCAAAACCAATCTGCATAGACTCAGCCTCATTTACTTTGTTTCTTTGCGTCCCCTTATACACATATTCTTTGTTTTTCTTTACATTGTTGGCATCTGTTGTTGTTAGTCATATTGTCATTGGAGTGATGTTATTATTGATTTTTTTTTCCTGTTTACAGAGATGTGTCCAGAAGAAGATCAAAGGTCCCCAAAGCCCACAGTCTTCAGCAAAGGTAGCAGTTCATTTTATATCTTATACTAAAGTATCATTATTATTATTACTAATGAGAAATGCTGTGTTTTCAGCAGGACCTCGATTCCATGGAGCTGGAGATGAGATGGGACTTCACATGCGTCATTGTTCTGTTACCGTGTTTTTCTGTCATTTCATTGATTTCAAAATAATAAAAGCTCATCTTTTTTTCTTGATTGATATTTAGTAGAACAACAGTTGAATGAGTACAGATGATAAACAATAATTTATGAGCATAAAATGAACAACACATATTCAAAGTAAATGATAAGTAAAGACAACAGAAAAGATATTTTCAATGTAAGTTCCCTGATCTTCCAGACACAGAAGCTGGGGACGACTAGGTTGGTTTCCATGGAGACCTGTTACCATGAAACAAAATACAAATCAGTAAATAAGCTGAATAATGGTTGTCATCCCCAGACTCTCTAATATGTTCTAATACAGTGACATCCTCATGTACTGTCGCTGAACATGTGAAAAACCTTCTTCAATGCAATACCGGAGGAAGTGTGATAATAATGAAGTTTGCAGATTCCTGCTCCATGTATGTGCACCTACAATTGCCACAAGTAGTATTCCTGGCATTCCGGCAGAAAGTGGGGCACCATGTTGGCGTGATGCTTCATTAGTGCATCCTGAATCAACATGGCTGCCTCTCCAGAGGTCGACCAGTCAGCTCCCTCAGATCTTCAAGGCTCATCTCCTCAATACATCTCTGAAGACACATATAAAACAGAAAAGGCTTTAGTAGATGCATAATATTGAATGATGATCCCCGTCTCAGGCCTGTTGCACTGGCGTAACATATTAGCTAACATTAGCCCGGTGGCTAACTGACATAAGCTCAGCGATCAGACCACGATCAATATAAAAAAATTAACGCAGATGCCACGACGCTGCAACAATAACTCTGGTGTCTACTGATGTTTATAGATGTTAGTGATATTGTAAATATGCAAATATAAAAGAACCCGTCTCTTCTGAGTGGCGGCTTGAGGCTGTTGAAGCCATAGGACAGTCATTGCGTTAGGATGTTTAGGAAAGGGAGAGGCTGAGCCGGCGCTCTTGCAGTTAGTTGTAATACTTAAGCTTCCTCACCAGATGGCACTAAAAATCCCACACTACATCTTTAACCGGGGGCTTCGGGTTAGAACTATGTTTCCTGCCACGAACAGTCACCCAGTCACTCTGACTTCCCGGCTGCTCAGGAGCTGCTGCTGCTTATATGATGACATGGGGATGTTAGCACCTTCATACCTATTAAAACAAAATAAAAAAAAAACCTATCTTTGCCTTGACATATCTTGTCAGCACATGTGTTCAATGGGACTTGAAGCAGTCTGCATCACCTATCCTATCCTGTTCCCCTTGTCTTTGCTTGTGTTGTACGTTGCTTTGGACTAAAGTGTCTGCTAAATGAATTGTATAATTGTAGAAGTTAATGTGCAATGTGCCATTCTACCTGTTTTGATATCGATGTAAATGGCTGTGTTTGAGGGGCTTGAGGAAACATGATTTCACCATACAATCTGTGAGTGCAACAGATGGATTTTCCCCAACAGGAGCTGAATGAAGAAAAAAAAAGTCAATATGTAATTACCTTATGTAGACATCGTCACAGTCTTGTCAGGAATTCAATGTGCAGCCATGACACTGGCGCTTTAACGCAAAATAAATAAATGTTTGTATGGAGGAGGGCAAGAGCAACCTCAGCTGTTCATCATGAAAAGCAGGTTGAAGCTTCATCTGATACTGGGAGATGATGTCTCACCATTCCAAATGAACTGCATGTTCAAAGTACACACACACACACACACACACACACACACACACACACACGCACACACACACAGATCCCCCCCCCACCAGCTACAGATATGTGGTATTTGTAATGGCTGTGTGAGCCTCTGTCGCAATATATTTTTTATTCTTATAACTGCATGGGTGCAATTTATTTTCCTCTCAGGCGATGAAGGTGGTTAGGAGTGAGAGAAACTCTGGTGGGAGCTGATAAGCTTCAGCTCAGAAACAGGCCTGCTGGAGGGACCAGATTTACCAGGAAGACAATGTCCACTAGGTCAGACACACACATGCACAAAACCATGGGCATGTTTATGCATTTATTATAAACGAGACTTTTCAGGACATCAGCTTAATTTCAACAGCAAATTATATCCTTTACATTAAAAACAAAAATTCAATATTGTACTAAAATGTTTCCCTGATAAAAGTCTTGTGTCACTGAACATGGTGGTCAATTTCATCTTCATAACACAACATCCAAACTTTCCATTTGGCATATCAGAATCGACATGCCGTCAAGTGACTGTCTCCATTTGGTAGCATTAGTGTTACGGCAGAACACAGACAGACCCAAAAATGTAGGAGACAGATTTAGTGACTTTTTATTCTCACAAATACAAAAAGGAAAAAACAAAAACTCAAGGTATCTGTGATACGCTGATATAGACAGGAAAACAAAAATGAGGACTCAGGATATGCATGATCCAATGGTATAAATACGTAAAATAAAATGAGGACTCAGGGGATTCACAATCTCTGCAGTGAACGGTGACAGGAGCCAGGACAACCAGGGAGAGTAGCTGGGATGAGGAGGAGACCAAGGAGTGACGCTGGGAAAAAGATTTCTGGAGCCAGAACGGGGACAACAGGAGCATCACAGGAACGTGAAGGGACAATCTGGCAGGGAGGTGAGTGTGAGCTGGGCTTATGTGCAGGGGATAACGATGGAAGATGGGACCCAGGTGGAGGGGTAATCGGTGGGGAGTGGAATCTGGTATGTTCAGCTACTGTTCCCAGAAAGTAGGTCAACCACGCCCCTTACCACACGCCAAATGCAGGGAAAGGGAGAAAACAAACAGTCAGATACCAAAACAAGACACCAAAAAACCAAACCCTGACAACTTGAATGCAGCAGTAGCAGTGAATAGCCATGGACTTGGTAATGCCAGCACCAGCTGTAGGATGAAGGTCAGCAGTCATTTTAATGCAAAATGGAAATGGTTTGTGAATACAACTATACAACATAGCCACTGGACAAAACATACGAACTATAACGAGGGAAGCGTTAGCAGAGAGTGAACATTGTACAATTGTGTTGTTAAATTTGTGTATTATTGTCACTATTACTATTATCATTATTACGCTGCCATCTGCTGATGATAAATGGAACAAAATTATTAATGGCCCCTCTAAAGGTATTTAATGGTGCAGTGTGCAAGATTTGGTGAACTCTTGAGTTGAAGCTGTATGTTGCATCCATCATTTCACCCTCACCCTTCTGAGCATGAAGGAGAACCTTTGGTAGACTTCAGTTGTCATTAAAACTCAAAAGATGTTTGTTCATAAACTCTTACTACAGTAAAAACATGGCAGCCTCCATAGAGAGGACCCCCCTCCTCATGTAAATACACATTAATGGGCTCATTTAAAGGTAATGGGGAAAAATTAAAAAAAAATTACATTATTATAAATTCATGAAAACGTCAGTATGTAATTGTTTTGTATATTAATATTTTTTAGAATTGACAAAATGACCAAAATCTTGCACCTGCACCTTTAAGTAATTCTGTCATTTCATTTATGGCTTATATCTGTATAAATGAAACAATATACTTGCACAATAACATATAACTTATGTATATCACAGTGATGGCATAATGATCAAAATAATAACATGTCATATGGTACAAAGTGTGGATAATGAATTGACATGGTTGATGAGCACCACATAAATTAACCCCTTTGGGTATGCTGACTGCTTGTTTGTATGAGGAGGCTGGAAATAGTGGTGTAATTATTGGAGAGAGAAAATACAGTTTGCAGTGCCTACTCGGGAGCAAGGAGATGTCCATAAAGTGAAAGAAGCACTGTGCTGTCGGGGTATGGCAGCCAATCCATCAGAGAGATGGAGGCTGTGTCTGAAATGCCAAGGAGAGTGTGCTTGGAAGTTTTATAAATAGTTGCACCTTTTAAAGGAAATTGGAAGTTGTCAGACACATGCCATATGCATTTTTTTGAGAATCTCTCCAGCAGACGCCGTCTTTGAACATGACTGAGACATCGTAACATAAAAAGTGGCAGAGCTGAAAACCTATCTGTAAAACGATTGGATCTCTTACTGCACCGAGAATAGTGTATTCACGGCCCGATAACACAGTGTCAAGATGCCAGGCCTAATGAATAGGCTTTCCATGACATCCATCACCTCATACTTTTGTTGAGTATGTGTATGCCTGTAATTTATTGTGAAGATCCATCTCATGGGGAGAAGCGAAAAAAGTCCTCATGGTCGTTGTACATACAAGGGGTTGGGTCATTTTTGATATCTAATTCAATAAATAGACCAAAAAACTAAGAAACTACGATACAAGTAACAAGATATTCATGTTATAGTTGCTTTTGAACTTATGAGACATTTTCATTTTACTGAAAGTTTGTAAGTTTTCAACAAATACTTAAAATCACTCATAAGTGTGCCAGCAATAGGTGTGAGAAGATTATACTCAAAGTTATAGTTTAACTCTGTCATGCAAATACATTTTAATGATTCTGTTTGTTTACTTTCCTAAAAGCTATGAAAATCAAAATTGAAAATGTGGGGTAAAGGTTGCCATGTGTCAGACAGTGACCCACAAGGGCGTGTCTGCAGAGTGGAATTTATATCTGCAATTATCATAGAAATTATAATACAGTATTTTTATAAGGTAAGTGTTGTAGTATGAACATCACGGAGTCTGTAGTGATTTTGATGTTGATACTGCAAGATCAGATATTTTTTTACGCTTTGTGGTGCTGCACTTTGCAGACAGTCCCTTGGCATGTGTCTTGCTGTCACTGTTTGAGTCTCACTTGGGTCCTGCTGCAGTGTCACTGGCCCTGACACTGATACCCCCGGCTCAAAGTGCACTGGTAGAAATTCCCCCTCAACCCAGAATACTGGATAAGCGGTAGAAGATTACATTACATGATCATAATAACAATAATAATAATAATCATCATCATCATCATCATCATCAAACAGATGGATAAGATGAAACAGCCGTGGACCGAGGAGGAGACCTCGATCTGATCACACTTTGTGCAGCAATCTCCCGCTGGAATGCGACCGGACAGTAGCAGTGGTGTAGTGTGTACGATTTTCGTCACCTTCTAATTAACAATTCTAACAATTTGATACTGACATTTTCATGAACTTATAATCACCCGGATATTTCATGTTTTTTTTCCCCAAGATTGCGAAGCAAAGCGGGGGAGTCTATATCGTGTGGCAGAAATACCACTACCGAGCTAACCAGGCTGAACTCTTGAGGGTTGCGTTGCCTAGATGCGTGGTTACATTTTCAAAGAGGTGCACGGAAGGCTATGGCATTGCCATGAGGCTGAAGCAGTGGTGTGCACAGCTCGACACTGTGCACCTGTATGTCCAAATCACTCAACATACTTGAAGCATTTTGCCTGAGTAGTGAAGGGGGGAGCTATCAGGCAGCAGGTGAACTGAGGGCCAAACGAATTGCAGACAACAGATGAACATCAGCCACTGGCATCGGCCTCTTCATTTGGTGAGGCACGATTCCACATAGATGACTCTATGCACTCATGTGTTTATCTGTCTGCAAGTCACAAAGAAAAACATTCTACTTCAGAATATAAGTCCACAGAATGAATAGACGGGATAAATGGGGGATGTGGTGATATTGGTTTCAACTCTACCCATCATGCAGCCATAACCCTGACTTCTGGATTATGTCCAAACTAGCATGAAAAAATGTTCGATCTCTAATTGTTCGGTGGGTTCATCCAGATTTGGCCCATATCAAACACTATCACCTGGCCCACGTCTCGTGGAATGATGGCGTTTGTTTAAATGGTAAATGGTCTGTATTTTTATAAGGCTTTATCAAGTCTTGTCGACCCCTCGAAGCGTTTTACAGTACAGTTTACATCTACACAGTCACTCAAACATTCATGCATCTACTTGCAGCACATTGCATCTGCAAATGCATGGGACAATGTGGGGTTCAATGTCTTGCCCAAGGACACTTCAGCATACAGAATTGGAGGAGGCAGGAGTTGAACCCCCGACCCCCTAGTCAGAAGCCAGCTCCTCTAACCCCCTCAGCCACAGATGCCCCAAATTTGAGCCAGAAAATATGTTACTTTCCCGTATTTGTTTTTAAACTCATCTGCTGCATATCACTGTATCACTGTCAGACAGCAGAAGAACAAATGGTATGAAGGAGGCGGTCAGTTACAGGCATATGTCACAAAGGGGGTTTCAAGAATCACACCCATATACCTCCATAGATGGATTAAGATCAAATACACCATTTGCAAAGTTATATTAAGGTACAAGTCCAAAAATGACTGTGTTAAATATTATTCGATGTCCATTGGATTGATTTATTTATCAGATTTAATTTGTACTGCTGCCGAAGATGTGTCCCCCTGTTGCAAGTGGCTTTAAATAAAAACGTTATTCCAGTGAATATTTTATTGCATTAAGACATCATCAGGCACCACCAGTGGAGCAGTGATACAATTCACTGTCTAGATTGAAATGTAAAGGGGGGGGAGGGCTTTCATGAAAAATACAGTATATGCAAAATATTGCGTCACATGATTTACACTGTATGAATGAATAAATATTCCAATTTAAATGCAAACTCTCGAGCTGGATGGAGACTGTACATCAACACCACAAGACATGTAGTACATTTTACCACAGGATTCATAAATAATATCCAATGCAATTACTCCTCTTCAAATGAGGTTTTAAAGCCGACTCGTCACGGTGCATCCATAGTAATGTTTTTATCTCCCAAACTCCGTGTTATTCTTGCCCTCAATGTAATTGCTTCCGTCTACTGGTTCATCAAGCTGACTGATATGTGAGGTGGGACGCTTCCTCAAGATCTCCACTCCCTATCTGCATTGAGTCTACACAGCTTTTTTTAAACCGCTCACCTTAAATCAAACTTCACTCAGGCCTAAAACATCCGCTTTAATCATCCGCTCCATTTCAATCTACCCCCTGGAGTGATGGGCTGAGCTTGATAGTCAGTATATACAGTAAATGCAGTGTGTTATTTTGAATCTAATTCTGGGTCATTCATATCACTAAATATTGCCTGTGATTTATTTCTCTTTAGACTCATCTGGACCACTTGAAAAGCAGAACATCATTCTACCATGTTCATCTGCTGTCTGTTATTGATTTGGTGAAAATGAACATCCGCTGTCCGATGGCCTCCCTTCAAGGCTCAAAGATTTTGGTCGCGGTATTTCTGGCAGGCAGAGTAGAAATGGACAAAATCAACCCTCTAGAGCAGGGGTGGGCAATTACTTTTTCCAGGGGTGACAGGTAAGAAACCCAGACAGTTACGAGGGGCCAAACAAACGTTGTTATATCAAGAGCCGTTATTGTCATTCTCTGAAAGTATTGAAAACATCTTATGGGCTATCTGTTTATGTATTATCTATATTGTGGCAGGAGGAAAAAATGACTTGGTGGGTCTGCAGGTTTATTCACAGCCAGAAGAATGAATGAACATATACACGTACGCCTAAAACATCATGGCGCTCCAAACACGCCCCTACCCATGATCCTCCTGGTGAGAGACCCCTTAGTGCCCGCCACACATCCTGCCCCCCCCCCCCCAAAACACCCAGAGGGGACCCTTGGAGCAAGAGTCAGTACCTCCTTGGAGGCTTGACTAGCCTGCCGTAATGGTTGTGTCGGGCAGAGACAGGAGAAACACAGTCCACAGCCGGCCCCGAATCAGGACACATAACTGGAGAAGCCAAATCGACCCCACCGGGGAAGCTGGGCTGGTAACACCGGCCTTTTGTAAAAACAAAAGCATGTATTACAGACACAACATCATTTGAGGTTTTATAATATAATTCAACATTTGACAATACACTAATGTCGATGAATTGCTATTCACTATTCACAGCTTTCCCTTTATTGTTACTCAGGGCTTACACAAACTCTGATCTGTTTTGAAAGAGGTTGCTATAATATGTGATTCCATTATGTTCACACTCACAAACATGATCAAATTTATTCCATTTACTCTCCTTGTCATATCCTTCAAACAGTATCTGGCTGCAGCGACGTTGATCAAAGCAACGGGTGCATGGGAGGAAATAGATACAAATGCAGATAATGATGATGACAATGATGAGTTCCATGATATCTCCAAACTGTTTTGATGCAAGCTGTTTGGGAACAAAAAAAAAGAAAAAAAGAATCCTCTCTCTCCTGCACAATACAGGGCCATTTGTCATCAAGCAACGACAGGTGTAATCATCCTTTTTGTTTGCCTGGCCCATCAGTCTTCACCTTACCATACATCAGGATCAATCTAGGCTCATTTATTTTAATCGTCTCTCATTTGCTAATTTGGTAAAGTCATAGGAGGGCAATGAAAATAAGGTACATTTTCAGTATGAACCTAAACTATAAGTGTATGTAAATAGACATTTTCAAGATATTTTCCAACATACATACATACATACAAAGATATATACATATATACTTACGTACATACATACATATACAGACATACATGCACACATAATACATACATACATACATACATACAAACATACGTACATACATGTACATACATACATACAAACATAGGTATATACATACATACACACAGTTTATTTACATATTTGCATGTGTACTTTATGAGACATTTCAAGCTATTTCAAAAGCTGCCTTTAATGCAATATAACTCTTCCTGAAGGTGATCTCAACTCAAACAATGTTGTATTTCAACTCAAACACAAAGGCAAATCTAGTCGATATGACTACATTGTTCTAGCATCAAGCTGTCTTTTGCAGTGATGCGGACTGCAAGCACAGTGGTCGGTCCTCTGGGTCGCAGTGCCCAGAACTAAAATATGTTTTTATATGTCGATCCAATATAGACTTAAAAAAATCTATTTAACTGCAAAATTGCAATGTTGTACCTCAGATAGTGTGAAAGTAGTATGAAAAGATAGAATATTCTATATTACATATTTGTGTTATTGTCATATGTACGGAAATATATATTTAGAAATATATTATCTTGATATCAGACAATTTACAAAATATTGCCACTCTCAATATATTGCAAAATATATAACAATATACTATATTTTATGATTAATTCCTGTCGACATTTAAAAAACCTATGTTTAAGATATATGGTAAGCATTCTTTATATTTTGTAATATATGCTTGAAGAAGGAAATATATTAATAACATAAATATTGACTGAAACTCTGTCGCTTCCACCATTTGTGTTCACCAGTAGCTTGGAGGAGTAACTGCAGAGTGACGCACACCCTTGGTTACACAAATAAAGATTTTTTTCATAAATGCTTTCCAGAGTGTATTCGAAACAACGAATTAATACAATATTAACAAATTAAAACAGTTCAAAAAATATGAAAACGTATAAAAAAAATATCTACGTGTATATGTGTATGTGTGTATTAGTGTGAAGGCCTTTATTGCTTTTATGTTCGTTTATTGCAGCTAACCGTCCAAGGTATAGCGTCATCCTTGTCTGTCCCCATGACAACATTCAATCCTGGCTACGTCACTGCCGTGTATGCCATTGTCCGCATGCCATGCTACTAATAGGAGACCGGGCTGATTCCTTGTTGTAAAAACGTACCACAAAGTAAGTTCTGCTTTCGCCGCGTTCTCTCTTACACACAACACAATTCTATGAAATGTTTCTTTAGATCGGTGCGGCGAATAACACCATTTCCAGCCTCGAACGGCAGCTATTTAGCAGCTAGCCGGCGAGGCTTACTCCAGCTGTGCTTGTGAATGATGCATTGTTTCGCCGTCGTTAATGCTAATGCTCCTGTGTTAAACACGTGGCTTGATAAGAGAATGTGTTATAATTATATTCATGATCGCTAGTATATTCAGCTGTCTCGGATATTTAAGTAGCACCACTGTAAACCGAAGATACAGCTAATGCTAGCCACAACTAGCTACCTTGCTGGGTAGACAAGGAGGTGAATGGCAACGCTCTGCGAGGGTGAGATAATTAGTAGTAAGTACGTCGTACTCTGTAACGTTAATGTGTTACCCGTTGTTTAGCTCTATCCGAAGGATGAAAACCTGGCTGGCAGTTTGTACTGTATTGCACGGTGCAGTTGTTCGATAGCTTCGGTGCTGCTCTGCGTTTGCTAACATTGAGCTAACGCTAAGCGCAATGTCTGTCAGGAGCGTTCATGAATATTATTAGGCTGTATCGACAAATCCTTGGAAACGTCACAATTTTCCACAATCACAACCGGTAAATGTGACCTTTTTAAAATTAAAATGAACACCATTCGTGCTATTAAGGAGAGTGAACATAAACAAAACCTCTCATCAAGAACTTATGGAGAAAGACCCGAGTAGCGTTTGTCTTAGCAGACGAATAATCTATTGAAGGTTTACGAGAAGCCTGAACACCTTCTTCTTCTTCTTCTTCTTCTTCTTCTTCTGTCGTTTTATGGCGGTTGATAAATAACTTGTAGTAGCCAATATCTGGACTGGAGTGTGGAGCTAACTGTACTACGTTCTAAATTCTAACAGCACAGTAACATCCCCTGCATTCCTCCTCAAACACTCTGTTAAAATGAATGGTATCTTATTTCTCTGGAAATCGTCTTTAAGTGTGCTTCTCTGTATTTGATACGAGGATATGTTCTACTGTTTGTTGAAGTCCACAGAGTTCACAATTTCCTGTTTCATGTGTAGGAGTCATGAAAAGTGTGCTATTTAACCCTGTAGGCCCAAATCTCATTTGTGATATGTCTTTTTCCTTGTTGTTCCTGTGGCTTTCTCTCATTCCTCCAACATTCTTTGGTATCCTGTAAAACCGCCGACCTTTACTCTCTCTAGCCCATTGTTTCTGCCATTTCTTCTTCATCTCTGCCTTGTCTATACTTTTAATTTCTGCTTTACTGTATGTTATACCCATTGATATCTGCTCCTTTCTTGTTGCACTTTTAGCATAGCTATCCGCAATTTCATTGCCCTCTAACCCTATGTGTGCTGGAACCCAGGTGAACTTGGCCTCTACTGCTCTCTTTATTCCCTGTAACATGTGTGCTATCTCCAATATTATATCTTGTCTTGATGCTTAGCACTTTACCTGGTTTGACTTCTTGTACACATTGTAGTGCCATATAAATGGCCAATAGCTCGCCTGTGTATACTGCCAAATCATCATTGCTTCTTTTATTTAATGCAATTTGCAACTCTGCGACTACAGATGCTATCCCTACCTTGTTCTGCCCTGATTTGGATGCATCTGTGTATACTTTAAACATACTGTATTTTTTACTTATGTAGTTGTTTACCTCGTTCACACTCACACCTTTCCCTTTCCCCCCCTTCAATAAACTTAAATCAATATTTGCCCCTTCCACTGTCCAAGATGGGACAGCACAGAGCGGAACTGTCTCGCTCACACTTTTGTCAGCTATCCTACTTTCTCTCACTTGATTTTCAATTGTCCATCCAAAACTGTAGATTTCTTTTTCTTGCTCTTGGAATGGTTTTGATGTAATCTAAGATGGGTGGTATTCTCCATATCCCCTTAAATGTGCCCAATATACCGCTGATGTTTGCTCTCTTCTTATTTCTAGAGGCATTTCACCCATCTCTATTTGCAAAGCTGACACTGGAGTGGTTTTCTTTGCACCACAGCACACTCTTAGTGCTTGATATTGTATGATGTCTTGTTTTTTTAATATTATTTTTGACGCAGATTCATATACTATCTACCAAAATCTATCACCGACTTGATTTAATCAATATATACTGTTTTTAGTGATGCTCTATGTGCTCCCCAATCTCTTCCCTTTAAACACCTCGCAATATTTAATATTGTTTTGCACTTTTCTGCCACTTCTCAATATGTGCTTTCCAATTATCCCTTTTAGTCTGAACATCTGTTAATGAGAAGTTTACATAAACATGAAGGCTTAAGAGTGTATAAGAGTTGAATATAAAATCCAAACATTGTTATCCACTATCCATAGATGGGTAGAGCACTCCTCCAAATGTACAAGTGTGTCAATAGTAGTCACACGTTTTAAGAACAGATTTAAGTGGAGAGAAGCACTGGCAGCACATGGTTTTAGTGTGTGGATTCTGTATGGTGTCTCTTGCAGGTTAATGGTATAGTGTGTAACATTTGGTAACATCTAAAGTGAAGTTGCAGGTTCTATCCATCACCTCACCCTTACCCTTCTGAGCATGCAGGAGAACCTATGGTAGACTTCAGTTGTCACTAAAATTCAAAAGATGTTTAGTAAGTCCACTCTGAGCTACTGTAAAAACATGGCGGCCCCCATAGAGAGGACCTGCTCTTCATGTAAATATATATCAATGTGCTCATTTATGGTTATTGGATTAAAATTAAAACAGGTGATTATAAATTCATGAAAATGTCAGTGTGTAATAAAAAAAAAAAATATTTTAAGTGACAAAAAATGACCAAAATGTTACACACTGTACCTTAAAGCCACTCTTGCTCCACTGTGTGTTATTCTGTAACATGCCTGTGTTTCACTAGCTTATTATGAGTTTCCACTGGCCCACATGTGTATGGTTTTGTATGGCTTATAGATTTTGTGCGCCACCTTACTGATCATTGGCCGCATCTATCCAATATTGATGATCAGTCTTTCTAAAATCATGACTATCATTTGTGGCATGGTATTTTGATGCATTTTACTACATATTTTCTTCACCTGCATATTGCCATGAAACTGGAAAGTGTTTTTTATCTGTCAGTCACAAACTTAGCAGCAAAAGTAGCTGTCAAAAAAGTGATCTTTTTAAAGACCTCTAGCTATTATAAATGTGCATAATTCTGTGTTTCTTTATCTGCGAAGGCAGCGGCCTAACTTTACCTGCATATTATCCACTTATGGCAAGGATAACAAGCAACAATGTTGAAAATTGAAGGTTGATTGCAGTAAATAAAACACTCTAACAGTTAGTGCTGGGTGATATGATGATACATATCATAGGCACGATAGAAAAATGTCTCTTGCGCAATTTCTCTTTTATCATTTTTTATGTCATTTTATCCATTATTCAAGCAAAGATTTTCACATTGTGGGCAACCATGAATGTGTTATTCTTGTCACTATGCAGCATGCACTCAGTGTGTATCTAAGTGATGAACAACAACAAAAATATTTTCTACGTCATCTGGTTTTACGACATGACACTGCTTTACGTTACTTCACTCACACGCGGGCACAGGTACACAAGAAACATGGAGGAGCAAGAAAAAAAGTAACACCAGCTGAATTAGAAGAAGTTCCATCCCCGCCGCAACCAGCATGCTCACAGTTGCAACAGACAGAGACAAAGTCCCAGCAAGCACAAGAAGAAGCACTGGAAAGGGGGGGAGTTCTGTGGTTTGGTTACATTTGGGGTTCTGACACAGAGCAGAAAAAGGTCATTTGCAAACTATGCCACAAGACGGTTCCATCACCCGATGCCAGCACAACAAACCTCTTCTATCACCTACAGAAGAAACACGAAAGAGAGTACATAGAGATCCGAAAGATGCAAGTAAGGGAAACAGCCGGGACAAGTCGTGAAAAGAAAAGCGACAGTCAACCGAAGATAAATTAGCGCGAGGCACACCATATGATAAAACACAACGCCATGCACAAATCACAGGTGCCATTTCATATTTAAAGGCCCCGGTTTATGTAGTTGAGAAGGAGTGCTTCCGAGACCTCATCCAAATCCTTGATCCGAGGTCAAGTCGATTTGCCTCGCTTATATGCTGACTGCCTGGCCAAAGTTGAAAAGGAGATTCGCAGTGTGGCATATTATTCCTTGACAACTGACCTGTGGACAAGCCGAGTGACGCAGCCCTACATGAGCTTAACCATCCACTTCATCAAAGACTGGACCCCCTGCGCTCGCTATTTACACACGGCCTATTTTCCAGACGACAACACAAGAGCCATGATAGCCCAAAGTGTGTTACCTGTGCAATAATTTGTGTCAGTCTGCTATTGCTACATATTTATTCTATTTAGGTTCTCTACTAACGTATGTATACCTTTGATGCGCTAGTTTGCAGTGTAGGCTATCCTTGGGTTACCTTGTATTGTCCTGTTTATTATGCTGTCCTGTCATTTGTAATGTGGTAGTTCCTTTGTTTGTGCGAAAGAGACCCCCGATTCATAAAGTACTCGCCTATCGAGGTCTGAGAGATGCACTGGAGTCATGGGGACTGCAAGAATGCCATCTAGTATGTGTCACCACGGATAATGCCACAAACAACGTCTCTGCACTGGAACTGAATGAGTGGAAACGGCTACAGTGCTTTGGTCATCTTTTGGTTCTTCATCCGAACGGGTCTTCGGTGCAAGTGGGAACATAATCACTTGCACAAGGTCATGTCTGAAGCCAGACAGAGTTGATCAACCTGTCTTTCTCACCCTCAACCTGTGAATTCTACCTCTGCAAAGTAGCCTACTTCGACTTCTACAATGTAGCCTATTTTGCTTGCACTTTTAGTGATGGTTGATGCCTTAAACAGAGTATTATGTTTACCCTGTTTGCTTTTGAGCATTTATATTGCTGGTTTTATTTGCACTACTAGGCTACAGATTTCAGAAAGCTGAAACATAATGTTCATGTTTATTTTGATTCCTCTGCCACTTTTTGTGCAGTAATGTTGATCTACTGCTCTGATTGCACTACAAGGCTACAGATTTCAGAAACTTGAAACAGTGTACTTTTATAAATAATATATTTTTTAGTAGTTTGTACACTGGTCATTGTCAAAAGTTCAACGAAGTACTTAAGTGTACTTTGAATTCTCTTTATTTTGTAGTATGACTGGAAATGCCTGAACTTTGGTTTAATTTTGATACCTGTTATTTAAATTGTCATACCTGTACAATGTTTGTGCAAAACTGTGTAGGACTGTTGATCTCTTCTGTTGACATTGGATGATTTCATATTGCTGCACCACTGGATATCTTTTTCTCATTTGTGACAGTTCTGTTTAATGTCACTTCCAAATAAAGTGAGAAAAAGGTAAGCAGTCATGTAGTAGCTTGTATAATTTTTAATAGAATAACTGGAAACGCACTATATCGTGGTATATCGCTATCCCAATATAAAATTATCCATATCGTAATAGAAGATTTTGTCCATATTGCCCAGCATTACTAACGGTGTGTATGCTACTAAATCAATTTTACACCAATGGTGTATGATGCACATTCAGTGTGTCCCCAGAGCAAAAATGACTTGCTATGATTATGTGCCACGGACCATTTCAACAGTAGCTTCACGTACGACATGTCAATGTAGAGCTACACTAAGAATCGGCATGTGACAGTAAAATACGAGTGACAGTCTCCACTGCTGTATTCAGTTTGAAGGTGTACTATCCTGTAGATGGGGCACTTTTTTGAGTTAATGTCATTAATCCATGTGCTTTTAAACTTTTTCCTTGCAAGCAATTGTTTTACAGGTTTTTGAAGATTAATATCCAGAAAGAGTCGACCTCGTTTGAAACGTACTCACAACTAAATTAACAATGTCGGTCCAAATGTGATATTGCTTACAGTTTTGATTTTGCACTCTACCTAAACTGATAGTGAATGATGGATCAATTTCTAATATATATAAATGTGTTATATTCATATCAGTTTAGACTTGATTTTACTTTTTTGGCTATTGGTTGTTGGGGTAATCATTATTAGGAGACATTTTCATTACATGTCTCAAGAGTTCTCTAATTACATTTTTCCAAAAAAGTTATCTTGCTGCTTCAACACAAGTTTACTCAGACCTTATTTTCTGCTGTTCTTTTCTATTAGTGGACCGCAGTTTGAAACGCCGGCAGGTAAAGCCACTCGCCGCCTCCCTCTTAGATGCCTTGGACTATGACAGCTCAGATGACAGCGACTTTGAAGTGGGAGATGCCTCGGGTAAGCATGGTCTATGAAACATCCAGCTGACTTAAAGTGTAAAAAATGTGCTATGTTATCTTCTAATGAAATATTCTGACATTTTGCTATCATGTACAGTCCTGATAGGTGCATTAAAACACATGGCTCATGTCGCAAGTGATGGCTTTACTGTATAGTTATATGCATTTGTACCACTGAGTCTATAACAAATTCCCCTCCAGTCATTATATTGGGACCCTCTGCAGGTCCCTTGGCTCTGCCTTGGATACAAATGTTTAACTTTAATCAGATGTAAGACCTTGGTAGATTTGTGGCCAAATCAAAAAGGTTTATCTGATGTAGGTCTCAAAATTGTACAAATTGCACTCCTCTCCTCACCTCACCATACTTTATCAGAGCCAACTTATCCTTTTCGTTTTGAGTTGTGGGTGCATATCTACATAGATCCTCAGGACAATCAATATAAGGGAAAAGAGTAAGAGAGCAATGCAGACTTTTTAGCTCCTAATTCCTCAGCTGGCCCAATACTGACTTACTGACCACAGCCAATGCATTTTATTTTTCTTCTAATTGCTCAAGTATGGAGTTTAAACTCCATACGCCCCACATTTTTTACAAATCATGACATTGTGCAAGTTTAGAACATATCCATGGCACAAATCAATGATGAAATTAGGAAC
>JAFBJT010106435.1:0-13324 GCA_016785325.1 Chascanopsetta lugubris
AATAAACATGGCGGAGAGGAAAGCGACGGAGGAGGAAACAAACACACAGTTCTCGCCGGTTCCCGTTGAACGACTCCGTCCTCAGTGTGGGTTTTTAAACAAGCGGCAACCTCAGGGGCTGACGGATGAGGCTGATATGGGGGGGGGGGGGGGGGGGGGTTTTTTGTTACTTGCAGTTCACAGAGTGGCCACTGGGGCGAGTCAATCCCCCATAGACTCCCATGTTCAAATCCATCGTGGTTTGAAGTTGTGCGTGATTAAGGGGTGAGTGGCTACGTCCGTCTTTATAAACAGTCTATGGCTACGACGCACCGTCATCGGCGGACGGTTAGCATGCTAGGGAGCTTCTCCTGATACAAGTCGTAGAGGACATCGTGACATACAGTAGGAAGATTACTGTGGCAACATTGTTGTTGTTGTTGTTGTTTTCCTCTTCAGTGAAAACAAACACCGGTGGACAGACTCATGTCTGATGATAGCACAAGATTATAATTGGCTGTTGACAGCAGGTTTTTAAGAACCCTGCTACTTTTATAGTGGAAGGGTCCAAAGATGCAGAGAGACAGGAAGTGGAAATACAACCAAAAGCACTGACCGTCGTGGGTTTCTTTTCCTGAATCCATTGTTTGTGACGTCTGTATGTTGGAACTCTGCCCCTCTGAAATAATCCATAATAATCTTCCCAGCAGACCCAGTTTCGGGTCACGACCCAATCTCGGAACAACATCGCCGCGGGGCCCTCACACTGATTTGGGGCCCGATAACAAGTGAAAACCTAAATTGGGACACTGCCCTCTGCCACACAGCGTCCAATCAGCTAAAGAAGGAGCTGTCTTCCTCCAGCACTTAATCAATCAATCAATCAATCAAACAATCAAACGTTGCCTGGCGACGCGTCTCGTCCATGAATCGTGTGGCGCAAAGAGAGGAAATAAAGAAAGAGAACGGAGTCGAACTCACAAATGAGGAGGATGAAGCGAGTGGATGAGGTCAAGGACGAGCTGGAGTCCGGTGGCTCGAACCCGTCCACTCCAGAGTGCGGTGTGTCTGCGGCTGTCCACTCTGATGATTAATGACCAGTGGGATTCCCCTGGTCACTGTGTGAACCTCTGCTCTTATTGATGCTGCTGCACCTCTCGCTCCTGAGGCGCTGCACAGCCTCAGGGTCTCATGGACACTTCAACACCAGCACATCTAAAAAAATAAAAATAAAAATAAAAACATCGGTTAGTCCTCTGGAATGGCTCTATTGATTTCAGGTGATTTTTCTTATTGAATTCAAACAAACATTTGGCGAACGGCTTTTATGACGCCGGCCAGGGAAAAGAATATAAACACATTGACTTGAGTGTTCTGGTTGTACTCTCGTGGCGCCACACATGTAAAACCACAGCTTCCTGCTGAATGGCGTTAAGGCCACGCCCATTTTTTATTTGTTTTGGTTCGACCCATCGACTGAACTTTGCATATTAACACCTGCGGGACCATGTGACTAAAAGTTCAATCAAGAATTTTGATGCTCGACAATTTCCTGTCGTTTAATTCGCTAAAGAGGAAAAACAACTTACCTCGTCCGCTCTACGTCTGATTACAGTGAAACCTGGAACAATAGTTAAGGACACCACCTTGAGGCACTGTGCAAAATATGGCATACATTGGCCACTTGGTGGCGCTACTAATAACAAGTATTTACATCTTGTGAACTCTACATCGGATGAATACTAAACTTGGTCGAGTTATTAAACTAATAGCTTTGAGGTGAGTGGCCCATTTTGGAACGAGTTGGCCACGAGTTGCCGATCTTCTACGAAGTAAAACTTTACCACAGAGACAGACGGATAAAAAAAAAAATGGACGGCAGCTTTAGAAAAAAAAAACCACATTGAAAATATTGTGTTTCAAAGCACTTTGCGTTAAAAGCGCCTTCAGAATAAGACTCGGATTGACGTGAGGCTGATATTTCTTTGCGTGAACACAAGCAAACCAACGCCTTCACCGACGGTCCCTTAAAAAACACAACCAAAAAACAATAAAAAACAACAACTCCCTGCCTGAAATGACTTGACAATGTGTTTCACCTCCGTCACAATGGGTCCAGTGGGATGCCTCCATAAGTCAGCGCTGACTTGGAGCTGACACATGGCCTTTACCTCCACGTCCCTGCCCGTCCCCACAACACCACACTTAAAAGGCCCAGCCGAGGAGCACGGGCCATTATGGGCTTTAAAAGGAGGGCCATGGTGAGCGGCCAGGTTATGCTCCTCCATTCTTCTTATTCTTCCCTGGGCCGAGCGTTCGGTGTCAGTAGGAGATGGCGGCACAATGGAGGTGATCTCTCTGATCTCAGCGCTTCCATTGTGGCGCCTGGTATTATTAATGTTCATCTCTGAGAAAAGCCACGGCCTCTGGCTCGCCGCCTCGCCATCGCTCTGTCATTCGCTCTCTGCTGGACTTTCTCTCTTGTCTCTGTTGCGCTTTATCTCTTTCTGTCGCTGCTGCATCCAGCCCACCTCTCTGAGCGGGGGCAACGGGACACAACGCGCACGAGGCCTCAAAGGAAATTTAAAATCCGTGTCCAGATTTCGCGAGCCGGGTCAGAGCTGATGGAAACACGTGTTCCAGGTTTTAAGATTATATTTCATACTTTGTACAGTTTCTGTAAATGTTTTTGCTAATATTTGAATCATCCAATGTCTACTGTTTACTCTCGTATTATAAGTAACCGGCTATTTATAGATGAATTCAACAGTGATAAGGATCCCATATGTTATTTTATAGAAATATAAAACGATGCATAGGCTCATCTGGGATATTTGAAGGGATTCAACAAAAATTTGACAAAAAGTTGGATTATGAATCTATTAAATCTCGTGTTTGATTTCAAGATTATTTATTCATGCATTTATTTATTTATTGTACAATGAATTTACTAATTTTCCCTCATTTAATTTGTTAAATTAAAATTAAAAAAAATTAAAAAAATAAAATCTAAATTTAATTCTATAAATAATCCAAAACTAAATGTAATCAAACTGAGCCGAAAGAATCAAACGCAAGCGACACTAAAAAGATCCGTCATGAGCAGAACCTTAGATATTTTCAGTCTAAATGACGTCTTATGGTTTCATACCAGTGTTCCCGTGTTTATCTATATGCAAGCTCCTCCCACTTTTATCCAACCGTGGAAAAGATGGTTGCTCATTTCAAGCAGTACTGAGAGAATACAGACCATCATCCAGTTCTAACCAGAGGATCAAAATCCCTGATAAAGAACAAATAAGAGCTTCTCCTGGATTCCTCGTTCCCCCGCTGACGGGAACTCTCTGGATCTGCGTCGCTCCTCCTTTCACCGGGGGAAGTGTCGGTCGCTCATTGATCAGCCCTGGTCGTCGGGTGGCTCGGGCCTTGCTGTGCCGTGTTTGGGGTCAGGTTTCCTTCACTGTGAACGCGGAGTAATCATTAACCCACGGGGATTGTCCGGCGGACCTTTGGTCATCCGAGGGGGTCGGAGGTCACGACCGGGCAACACAGGGATGAAGAGGGACTCCGGGGGTGAAGGTGGACAGAGTCGTGGACCGAGTGATGAATTAAAATCCAAGTGGAAAATCAGACCACAAGAGGCGCAGATCACGGATGACACACTTCTTTTCTCCCCGCAAACGTTTAAAGAGCGCCTTTTCTCTTTGGTGGTTTTTCTCATTGTTGGGTCATAAAGAGAGAAAATCCACAGAGGAGATCAGTGTGGATTTTTCTCTAACAAGAGAGTCTTCTTCTTTCTTCTTCTTCTTCTTCTTCTTCTTCTCCTTCTGCAGGTTGAAACATTAATCAGAGGCAAATTAAGATGTTTTTTGATTGGCTCCAGTTGGAAGAGTGAACTCAGAAATAGGAAGAAGTTGCAGTTCACAGTGTGGCCACTGGAGACAGCGAATCCTCGTAGACTCCCGTGTTAAAATGGTTCAAACTTTAGAGGTGAGCGAAACATGTTGAAAGCCCGACACAAACTACGCTCGTGGTCTCAATCAGTCCCATTTGAAATGTTTCCCTAACTCGTTAAATTTTTATTCTGGCGAGGTTTGAAATTGTGTCGAATTAAGGGGCGTGGCCTCTCGAGTGACACCTGGGCCGACCTGGCGCGTTCCCCGGATGCTACAACAGCGCTATGGCCCCGCCCCCAGCTCTACCTGTGTTCCGCCTCTTTACCCATTTTTGGGCGAAGCAGGAAGTAGGAGGAGTTAGGCATCGAGGGAACCGCCCACTACCAGCCTCATAAGCGCTCTGCAGAAACCTCTGGGTGACGTCACGGACGCGACGTCCATCTTTTTATACAGTCTATGACTCACACCTGCTGGTGTGGAGAGAGCTGGGCGGTGCTCGATGCTCAGACTCCGCCCACAACCTGCACGGTTGCGTGATTTGAGCTTTGCATCTTTGTGGCCGACGTGTTTGCGCATCAGAGAGCCGCGAGGCTTCACACACACAGTCCTGCGATCGAGCAGCACAGGTGGCCGCTCTGCTGGAGGGGTGGTGTTTACGGCACCAGCGGGACCACGAGGCCTCAGTTAGTGACAGGTGAATGGGTTTAATGGTTTCTTACTGCTCACGTTTAAGATTTTAAAAATGTGCAGCGTCGTCCACAAGGAGGCCGGACGCATTTGATTGGTCAGTGTGGCATCTTGCGTTGGGGCTGTATTTAATTGGGGGGGGGGGCGGGGGGGAGGCGGGGGGGGGGGGGGGGGGGGGTCTTCAGCTGGATAATGAGGTCAGTTTCTGTGACTGGATTTTTAGAACTTTACAAAGTGATGAAGTTACGGGTCAAGAGTAATGGGACCGATTTCTGTCAACTTTGTCACAGTTTATTTATAAATTAATTTACGTATTATCATCATTATTATTCGTATTAGTCTTATAACAATTCAAGCACTTTTCCAGCTCGCGGTTTATTCATTCATTTAAAAGAAATATGTATTATTTAATGAACATCATCATTCTAACATTTTCAAGTGCTTTCCAGTAACTATGGGTTTATGCATATATTTATTTATGTCAGTTTATCATTATCATTATTAGTAGTATTAATACGACTAAAATATTATATTACTTATGTCACATCTACGACCATTTGCCGCCATAGATGTTACAGTGACTTTATATTTCGCATTTTCTGCGCAACCACAAGATGACGACGTATTACTATTACATTTCTACGAGTTCGCTCGTCTCAAAATAAATAAATAACATGATGATATAAAATCAGTGTCGCCGCTCCCGTCTCCCTCAGGCTCTCTCAGCCAGACCCCCTGTGAGTGTGAGTGTGTGTGTGTGTGTGTGTGTGTGTGTGTGTGAGAGAGAGAGAGACCTAACCTGGGAAAAGCTCCTCTCTCTATCCTGGGAAGAGCGGAGTGTGCGTGTTCACTCCATAAAACCCAGCACCTCATACTGAAGGTTATTTATTTGCTGCTGCTGCTGCGGCGGCACTGTGGCCCCGCCGAGTCTTTGTCACGCGGCGCATCTTTAAAAGATGTTTGGGTTTTTTTGGTGGGGGAGTAAATCGCGCGGTCTGTCTGCGCCAGCGCCTCCTACATCATATTCAGCGAGCTTGTCGGTGCCGCGGCGATGGTGAATGGGCTCCCGGAGGCCCCAGCCACTGGCGGGTGGTCTGACACAGAAAAGGTTAAATATGGTTCAGCCATGGGCGCTCTCAAAGGGCCCGGCTGTTAAATAAATAAGTTATGTGGGCCCTACGTCTTCACGCGGGCAGGAAATTGACAATACTGGCGCAGTGAGGCACAAGACTGTCCCAGGGCTGAACTTCATGGTGGATCGTCCGCTTGAAGAGACGAGTCACAACAACTCTTGTTTGCGGCGGATTTATTGACAGGCCGTCAAAGCGGCGGCGAGACAGGACGTGTCACGTCGCCGCGGTGACCCTGGATATATATAGCTATATAAATATAATGGTTGTGTTTACTGAACAGCTCCGCGCCGTAAACTTGAACTCTGCAGCGGGAGTTCCCCGACGTGTTGTGGCCGGTTGGATTGAACGCAGTGTCAACATTAAAGGTGCAGTATGTGAGATTTAGGTGAAATCATTTCAATGTCTATATATATATATATATGTATTGTGTAAAAATCTTGAAAAAATATATTGATTAAAAAATACAATTTGACATTTGATCATATTAAAAAATATTAATTGATTTACAGTCATATTTGTCTTAAAATGACCACGTCTTCATGATCCCATGTGATTGACACATAGAGTGCAGTACCATCATTTGGCCACGATGTCTCTTTTACCTTCTAAGTGTGGCACACGTCTTGTGCCAAGTTCTTACACTATACATCCGTGCGGCGGCCATGTTGGTCCACCGTCTTTTGACCGTAGCCCGGACAGGACACGCTACACAGTCAACGACAACAATGCAAGCTCACCATCAGCTGTCAGACATTTCATAAAAGTCTACACAATCTACCTTTAAGTGTCTCATGTGAAAGCTGGTTAATTTACCTGAGATGATTTTTGAAACTGTTATTTGAGTTGTTAGGGATCAAAGTCTGAGCTGGGCTGCTGACTCGTGTCCCAGGTGCAGGTCAGAGGTGAGTTCTTCATCTTCTCTTTGAAGACTCGGTCAAATCGTTCATTCTGCTCCACGGTGAAGTGGCTCTTCCAGTCTCCTGCCGTCCCTGTTCACACACACAGAACAACAACAACAACAACAACAACATCAGACATCTCCATGTTCACACGTTGTGACACCTGTGTGAACATAGTGTAAGAAATTTAAAAAAAAACCTTTTCTCATGGTGTCCTTCAGGTAGCGCTGTGTCTCAATCAAGTCCTTGTAGTTCGCTTTGGGGTCGGTCTTCATGTTTTTGAAGGTGGATTTTTCCACCACGCGGTCGACGGCTTCATCCGTCAGATTCACTCCAAGGAAAGAGCAGAGCCGCACCACCTCCCCTCTGAGGTCCTGACGATCAACAAGTGTTGAAGAAGGATTTAGAACGGTGCTATTTATTGTATTTTAGTTCGGTAAAAAAAATAAAAATCTGATTTCTGAACCTTCAGCATGTTCTCGTACTGCACAAAGTGGATGTTCAGGTGCTTCTGTGCTGCACAGTAACCGTTCACATGATCGAACCATGAGCCCATGTAAACTGTGGAGGAGGAATATATTACAAGTATTAATGATATTAACATTATCAAGGAAGATTCATGATCATATATATTTGCTGTTGTTGTTTTTTAACCCCCCGATGTTATTCAAAAACAGTCAGTCGAGGCAATATTTACGTAACATAAAGCAAGTTATCGAATTTCTATTCATATTGAACACGTGTCCAAATAAGCCAATTAAAGGAGCGGTTCATAAGGCACGTGTTCCATGTGAACACGAATTGCGCGGAACCCACCTTTACCATCGAGGAACTGCTGGAAGAACTCCTCGAAGCTCTTTGGCGTCTCCAGTAAAACCCAACTGTGAGCAAAGTAGTACGAAGACACCAGGATGTCCTTCGGGTTCCTCCAGACATAAACCACCTGTACAGCAGAAAACACACGAGGTCACATGACCTTGACTTTGTTCACTCATTGGCACTGCGCGTTCTGCACAGTGAGGCATTTACCTTGACTCTCTTGTCCGTCACCGCCTGGGGCAACATGTCCGGGGGCAGGTGAGAGCCAAAGATCCGAGGATCCGGTCTTTGTCTTTGAGGGTCGTCCGCCGTTCTCTCCTCCAGCCACGGGACTCGAACCCTGTTGTGGGCGTCCTCTGCCCGTTCAGGATAAGCCTCGTCCATGACCTGGACGATGACCTGCTGCATCCATACGGTCCCTAAAGGGTCAAATAGATAGAATCACGTTTGAGTAAATATTGACCAGGTAATTGAAAGTAACCATTTAGTTCACTTCCTGTTTGGCTGGCCCACCTGACTTGGGGTACGTGACCAGGAAGATGTCAGACGGACGGAGGTCAACGTCTAAGAGAGCGTCAAGGTCGTTGGGTCGCAGCAGGTCCTTGACCAGGAAGTTGGACTTTTTGTGCCTGAACAGGTAAGGGCTCACCAAGTCCAGAGAATCCATGGATCCTAGAAGAGAAGAAATCAATCACATCCATTCAACATTTCATGTTGAGCCACTTGGTTCAATCCCCAAGGCAGTAAGTCTTGTTCTGTTCCAGCCCTGAATATGTGATCATATGAAAAATAAAACATAAAAAAAGAATCCACAGATTCTTTATTTAAACAACAATAAGATTGTAATCATTTTAAGAAAAGTACAAGTCCAGTCTGATTGAAACTGGGGGGGGGGGGGGAAGGAATCAAGCCCACGACCTTCTGATCAGAGCACAGCTCTGGATATGACCAGAAATCTGGTGGTGCGCTTCCACATCGAAGTGTGAAAAAGTCACCTCTGCTGTCACCATTGTACAAAAAATGCATATAATAATAACAACATCCATATCATCCTGTATACTTATATAATATTCAGATATAATGGAACATGAACAGGAAAAATGGATTTGAGCATTTTTGCTGTTTTTAACAAAGTGTGATTACATAAGAATATTGTACCTACCGTTATCGTCCATGACTGATGGGAGTGGATCTTTCGAGCTCTGACAGGAAGCAGATGGATAACTGCCTACGCTGACCACAGAGTTTATATACTGTACTGCCTTTTATAATAACTAAACATTTAACGCCACGGAGTTAAATTAGCACTGAGGGATTAGGCATTGAACATGAGTGCATTTTTTTTTAAACTATGACAAAATGTGTTTACAGGGCTGAATTCTTATGAACAATGAATAAAGGAATAGACAGACTAATAAATACATTTGTCACAAAATAAATAGATACATGCAAAAATAAATCAATAATTGTATGAAAAATAGAATATCCCCTGCAAAAAAAAAAAATCATTAAAAGTCTAGTGCGCAAAATGTTTCTCAAAATCATTTCTACACTTAAGATTGACCGGTGTACGGGACAAGTGGCATCATTTAGCCAAATAGTACTTGTTGATGAAAGTCCTCCAAAAATGACATGTTCCTATTATCGTTTAATTTTCAGTAAATGTGCGACCAGGTGAGTTAATGTTCATCTGTCCAACCCCGTCAGTCCATAGGTCATTGTGTCCTCGAGTGAACCGACACGCTATGACTTCTCCCGATGTGTTTTCATTCATTTTAGGAAACGAGCATCAGTTGGACTCACTGACTCAAGTTGAATCGAATGGGATGAGTGTAAACAACTATCTTTGGAAATGTCCCTCATGCTCTTTTAGTAGGACAGGAAAACAAACAGTTGATTGGCTTTTATTTACCTCTGATATGGAAATAGAGAACAGGAAAGCGGGAACAGTGTGTGTGTGAGCGTATGTGTGTGTGTGTGTGTGTGTGTGTGTGTGTGTGTGTCGGAGCAGGGGGCCCAGAGAAGCTGTGAACGGTATGGGAAGGGAGCTTCAAAGCCCGGGGAAGAGGTCCCTGGCCCCCCACTGCAGCCTTGTTCACATGAGAATCAATCTGGTGCCAGTGTTTGATGTGAACCGCAGATAAAGGAGACGCAACAAAGAGCGACAGCGGGGAGATTGGAACGATGGGGCACGGACAGACAGGGAGATTAATGGGACGAGCAACATCAGAAAACGTGGAGGTATGGAGAGGTGGGAGAAGATGGGACCAGCGTGGCGGAACCCAATCAAGCCACCTGCTTGACGGAAACATGGAGGTGGGAGGACAGGCTGAAAAGGAGAAACGGTGGTTCGGTCAGGCGGACGCGACCCATCGCTCAGTCCCACGTTGAAGGGGAGCGGAAGGTTCAAAGCCACCGGTGTGGTGTCTCCTCGCACATTCCGCCCCCTGACACCAGGAGCTAGCATTAGCATCACAATGCAAACTGCGTTATCATCGTCGCCGTGAGCGTTAGCATGAAAAATGAAAGTCATGTTGGGTTTGGGGAGAAAGACGGATTCAAGATTCACCCGAAACCGAGAGCGTGCAAGATCCATCGCTCTGCACCGTCGAGTCAAAGGTTCACCGCGACGATGAAAAGGTGGATTTTGAAGGCGATTCTGGCCCCGCCCCCTCGCTGGTCCCTCGGCCGGTCGTCACCGAACAGCGCAGGAATGTTGTTGTATTTGTCGTCGTCTGAACAGAGGAGTCAAACCTCCGCGATCCCCGGCTGCACCGGGGACAATGAAGGGGGCGGAGTCGACAAGAGGCTTGTTTTTATTTCGGTCAAAAACAGGTTCGGACATTGTTGTTCTTTCGGCTAATTAAGCTGTTAGAGCGAGGGGCTGGTCTGACAGGACCCTGCTTGGCGGGGAGGCAAAGAGTCAATGGGCTGGAGCTGAACAGGAGACATTTATGGGCCGCCTTAACCCATTGTTCCCCCCCCACGCCCCTCCACCCCGCAAGTCCCCCCCCCACACCCCCACACCCCCCACACACCCCCCCAGTCCAGGATCTTTTCAGGCCGGCCGCCTCTGTCTCGCTGACCTGTACAATGAGAGGAATGCCGGTCTGAGAAGCCAGAGACGGACACAAAGAGTCGGCCCCTGCAGGACGAGGATTTCACGGCACTGGGCCGAATCGGGACACTGCCAAGATTCCACAGACACCCCTCTCTTGGTCTGAGCATCACACCCCACGATGTGTACCCTGCTTGGCGGGGAGGCAAAGAGTCAATGGGCCGGAGCTGAACAGGAGACATTTATGGGCCGCCTTAACCCATTGTTCCCCCCCCACGCCCCTCCACCCCGCAAGTCCCCCCCCCACCCCCACTCCCCCCCCCCCCCCCACAGCCCCCCCCCCCCCCAAACCCCCCGGTCCAGGATCTTTTCAGGCCGGCCGCCTCTGTCTCACTGACCTGTACAATGAGAGGAATGCCGGTCTGAGAAGCCAGAGACGGACACAAAGAGTCGGCCCCTGCAGGACGAGGATTTCACGGCACTGGGCCGAATCGGGACACTGCCAAGATTCCACAGACACCCCTCTCTTGGTCTGAGCATCACACCCCACGATGTGTTGCTCTGTGTGGGTCAAACCACTCAACCCCTGTTCCAGCTGTAACGCGGATCTCGACAAGACCGGTCCATCTCTTGGGTTCGGTGGATCGACAGTGAGTTCAAAGGGCAGTTGAGCGAAGGGTAAGGGCGAGGCTTTAGCCTGATTTGGGGTTGTGCTTAGCCTCCCCTGTATTTTTGGTGGCGTGCTGGAATCCGTGAGTCGCACAGCACTTGCACCTCCCATCCACTAGGTGGCATCAGAGGGATTTCTCCATCATCACATTCTTCGAGCCAGTGAAAACAGAAACTAGGTAGATGTTATTGGAGTTGGCGCAGATGAATTTTGACATGGCAATTTTAGCAGGTATGAATGACACCAAACGGACCAATCACAGGTGAGGTATTATTTGCATATATGGGGGAGGTGTGCATTATCTACGGGGAGACAACCACAATAAAGGAAACTTCCCTATGTCAAACTTTCTGCCGTCTTAGTCTGAATAAAAAAAAGTGTCTTCTTCATCAAAGCGCTTCTCCTTAAATCAACTTTCAATTTATAATTGTGCAGAAATCTGATCGGTCCTCTCGTCCACTCGTAGAGAACCGTCCTCTCGGTTGCGTCAGCCACCTGTTCCTGTTCCTGTTGCCCAACCTCGCAGATTAAACAGGTGAGATTAAGGCAAAACTCCGGGCAGCTTGCAACAACATCCCATCACACAGGCTACAAACACCCCGTCTGTGAGTGTGTGTGTTTCTGTGTGTGTGTGTTTGCGCACGGTCCATTTGATGGTTATCCAAGCGTCTCTCTCTCTCTCTCTCTCTCTCTCTCTCTCTCTCTCTGTCTTCACTTGGACTGTGGGGCGGATCCTTGCGCTCTCACAGAATCTCACAGTTGCTGGATTTGTATTCTCGCGTTTCTCGTTGTTGTTGTTGTCGCTGCGGAAAACTTTTTTTTTGGTTTTTTTTTTGGGTTGAAAAACCGCGTTTTTCTACCGACTTAAAACAAACCGTCTCTGTGTCAACACCACCTGCTTGTGTCTTATCGCGCTGCCAGCGCCGGCTCCTTTAGCAACTGCCATGTGTTGTAATAATGCAACGCCATTTAGCACAAAGTGTGGAACAGCACTTTCAGACGAGCCAGCGCCTCGCACAACAAAGCGGCCCAATTATAGAGCCATTTATGTGTTTGTCAGGGGCTTCAAATGGGCACTGCTTTCTCAGGGTAGCCATATTGGCGAGGTCAGGCGCGGCATCTGAAAAGGCAGCGTTATTACCAAACAACCCATCCCTCTGTCAGATGAACGCCCAAGAAGGGAAAAAAAAAAAATGACAAAAAGGGGAAGGAATTTAAAAAAAGAAAAATAAAAAAAAAAAATAAAAACATGACAACTTTGTTCTTTACAACAGTTTGGCTGAGGCTGGCGCTCTGGCTGCTCTGCGGACCGCAGCAGCATGTGTTTCAGGGATTGTTCTGGAAGAGGGAGAGCAGAAACAGCAGGGAGCAGAAGACAAACAGGCAATTCGTGACTCATTAAACACGGCGACGGTGGCCAGCGCAGTGGAGGGGTGTGAGGACCTGCGCTCCAGCCGGGCGATAAACCCCCCCCAGTACCAGCTGGAGCAGGCATCTGTCGGCCGCACGCCGCACCACGCCACGCCGCCGATTATCAGCAACAAGCCATATCGGGAGTGGCCCGGCCGGCGCCGCTTTCAAACGGCCCCGCACTTACATAACCGCCCTGATTGGTTCACGTGGGACCTGGAGGCTCGCCGACGAGCGCCGCAGAGAGGTCAACGCGGGTTGTTTCCCCAGACGAGCAGCGGGTTGGCGGTCTGGGGTTTGATCGCATCGTCAATCACCAGCCAATGAGGACGGCCACTGGCCACCAACACTCTGCCCATTGTGGGCGTTGACCCCGGGGTCAGCGCTAAGTAGCTGGGGACCGAGCCCTGCACAAAGGGACAGCATCATGTACTGTCCACATACAGTGGCGGCGGCGGCGCCGGCGCCGGCACTCTGGTGAAGAGGCACATGGCGAGCCCTATCCACAGATGGGACAGGGGACAGGGGGGGACGGGGTGGGGTGGTGTTGGGGGGGGAGGGGGGGGGGGGGGGGGGGGGGGGGGGGGGGGGGGGGGGGGGGGGGGGGGCTGTAGGAGCGTGCGTTGCCATGGTGAAGGAGCACAAGCGAAGGTAACAGACTGAAACAATGGCGGCGGTGAAAGGCAGGAGTCGTGCCTGGGCTTCAGGGAGGGAAATTATCGGGCGAGCTCCTCTGGTTTATCAGGCTGTGATAACACAAGGGGGGGGGGGGG
>JAFBJT010106436.1:0-17500 GCA_016785325.1 Chascanopsetta lugubris
ATCCATCAGCCTGGGCCCGCACATGCGACCGTGACACCGCCAGGTTGTCAGAATGCCTCTGGGTGACAGATTACCCGAGGCGCTGGTCCGCCCGCCGCCGCCCGCACTCCATCCCCTCAGCGAAAGTTCAGTATCCGCCGACGCTGCGAATCTATCAAAGTCGCGGCGGTAATTTTCTCTCCGCGGGGACGGACGCTTCGGTCCCCGAGACGGAGGAGCGTGAATACCAATCGGAGGTCCGACCTTCTACGGGTCGTCCATCAAACGCACGTCCCCACATGAGGTCAAGAGCCATGCGCTCCCAGGGCTCCTCCTCTGGGGATTAGGAATGAGTTATGAGCGAAAGGTTAAAGCCAGAGGAAGATGAAGGAGGAGGAGCTGGACTAATCATCCCAACTCGGGACATGTCTCCACACATGGACCTGGAGGCAGACGAATTTGCTTCTGCGCGCCGAGACAATCTGATCCGACCTTTCACCCCGTAATCAAATTCTCGTTGCGCGTCACATGCCAGACAAGATGACGGAGCAGATAACCGGTCCGTGTCTGTTGCTGCTCGGATTTGCGGGGATGTCGCGGCCTGACGTCTGCTTTCTCAATCATGTCAAGTGTTTTTCCTGGGCACCGCTCCGGGGCCTGGCCAAGCACTCTCCCGGCCCAATGGTAATCCCAGTGAAAAGCCCGTGCGTGTGAAATGACCACGTTCTGCAGAGGCTGGGACTCCACTCCAGCCCTTCTGATGGGATCTGCTGGTTTCCAGCCAGGCCACTTTTTGGATTTATCTCCATAGTGTTGATGTGTTTGCATTGGCCGTTTGAGCGATGGCTGCGGCGCTGTGGTCTCGGATTGGAAAACATATTTAATCTAACCTCCGATCTCTGCTTTGAATACCCATCAAAGCTTTTGACTGGTTGACAAATGAGGCCCTGCCTGATCCGGACACAACGATATTGGTTTTGAACAAATCCTTTTGGAAGAAGTCGACTCCGTAATGGATGTCTTTAGCAAGGAGGCATTACTCAGTTAGGAATCGAAGCGAGGACGACAGATAAAAAAATAGGCGACGCTGTGAAATGTAACCCATCCTAAGTGGCGTTCAAGATTCATGGTCGTAAAACATCTGACTCCCCCCCCCCCCCCCCCCCCCCCCCGTCACATCACAGTGTCGGTGCGGAACTCGGAAACGCTTTATGGTCGCTTTGGGGATCCAAGTGAAAACATCTTACCCCCTTTTGTTTCCGAAGAAGCAAACAACGTAATTTGTGGGTTTCGAAAGAGAAACTGATTTTTATAAGTGACATTTGTTGTTCTGAAACACCCTTTATCCCAAACAAGGGTTTAAACAATTAAACATTCCGCACAAATAACTTGAGGAAGGTCAACATCTGTTCCTTCTCTAGCATGGTTTTTGTGGTCACCCCTTAAATGCATCAATATGGCATCGTCTCTCAGAAGAGCCCTTTCATCGTGGTTGAACCCATCCCGCTTCAGGCTGAAATGCTAATCAATCGTCTTTATGAACGTTGGTGCGCACACTCTTGAACGCATGTGTCGATTTGTCATGATTGAAAATAAACAATATCTCAGTGAATCATCCCCCGGAGAGCTGTTACCAACGCAGAGCTGTTTGCTGTCATCTTCATCCTGGTCCTCTAGAGTAGACGACCTACATTTGTCCCACACAAGTCTGTGGACGTATGCTGAAGTAACAAGGAGCATTGTTTGAATGGGAATGTGTGTTCGCTTGTGTCAACAGCTCCTCTGATAACGGAGCTGTAAATTCAAAAAAGCCGGGTGCCACTTCTCGTAACTGTTGTTCCTTTGTTGACACAGGCCACTGACGTTTATGGATTGTACTGTAGTGAGGTAGGAAAGTGGCACTTTGTCATCACCTTGTCAATTTCTTCAAGGCACAGTCTGTTGGGTTCAAGGACACCTCGTGACCTGTAGCCGTCAGTTGTCATTGAAACTCAAAACTTGCATCTGTTTTGATTGATCAAATTTCAAATGAACAGACTGTTCGATCAGTTGCTGCCTTATTGTAACGAGGATCTGCTCCCATTCAAAATGTTTTTACAAAACCATCCTAGAGTAGGTGACATCGGAATTTTGTTGATAGTCCCCATGGCTTCTCGTCCACATCTGTCTTGGGCCTTGCGAGATTTTCCATCGTGGTCAAAGAGTAGCGGTCAGGGACTTTTCGAACGCACCCTCGCGATGTTCCCTGCTTCTCTGATTATTGCCCCCCTTGCACCCAGCTAAGATTTCCCGGACCGTTGTGTCCACTCGACACATCGTGATATCAACTCTCCGACCAACTGCTGCGTGTAAGACAACCCGACCCCTTGAAAGGTCAAAGCAACAGAGGGTTAAAGGGATCAGGGACGCAGATTGGAAATATTGAATTTTACAATGGATGCTTACTTGAAGCCCTTTCTTCTCTGTGAGCTTCCGATAACAGATGATTGTGTTCCACCACTAATAGAACCCCTGTCAGATCTCATTCTGTTATCGATTACATCAGATAATTAGTCATTTTTATTGGGTTGCCGCTCCCGAGGCTCGTTGAGGTAAGGTTTTCGGGCCCCGCTCCATGAGACGTCTGCCAGGAATTCCTGCGCCTCTCGTGGAATAATTATCTAAAACATGCCCCAGTTTGTGTCGAGGCTGTTGAAGTTGCCGTGTGTGCTCGCAGGAGATAAATATTGAGGGAAGAAGTGGGCTAATGAAGCCACTGGTGTGTGAGGCTGGTTCCTTTCTAGACTATTCACCCCTTTGGAAAAACAGATGACACAGTCTAAATAAGTGCAGGGATTCAAGTTCTTGAGGTAGAAATGCTTATGAATAGTAATTTGAGTTGGATTTGAGGTAAAACGCCTGGATTAAATTTGAGTGTTTCTGAGGAAGAACAGACGCAAACCTCATGAAAAGTTGTTGTGTCACCATTGTTTGCATTTTTGAGCATTCACATGTGTTTTTACTCTTTAGCCTCAAAATGAATGATTGCTTCCTACTAATGCTTTGATTTTGCTCTTCATGTCCTCCTTACATTTACGAGAGAACTACAGCTCGGGATTGTTTTATCTTTTATATATCTTTGCTGACTCGATGAATGTATGTGGGCATTGGTTCAAACAAGCAAGGTCAAGTCCAAATTTAGGAGGGAAACCAAACAAAGGGTATGTTCAAAATGTCATAGTGTATATATTTCTTTGGCCACCAAAATAAGAGCCCTAAATAGCCTTCTTTCTTGTCTCCTATATTAAAAAAAAAAAGGAGACATGATGACTCCTTCATTTCTTTCCTTTGATGTTTCCCACAGTGGATGAGAAAAGAGATTATTTGGATTTATGGAACGTAAACCAAAGATCCCACACTATCAAACTCAAGGGGGATAACAAAGTTAGTCTATAATTAGAAACAAGCGTTCCAAAAATAAATCAAAAGTCCAAAGATGGATCAAAACGTTCTCTTCAAAGGCTCATGACAAAGACGATGGAGACAAATTGTCCCCTCTATATTACTCGCGCAGCTTTAATTACCACATCACAGTCATCAACCCTGCAGATGTTGTGGCTTTTCAAACCAATGTGTTGAACTGGGTGGGGTTGAACTTGACAATAGAGTCCAGCTCAGCTGAAATGAAGATGTTTAAAGCTCATCCGCTTCTTCTTCTTCTGGCGCTGGGATGTGATCCAGCTGTCAGGATCCTGCACAGAGCAGGAATAACAGTCCTCTGGCAAACACAGTCGCATGCACGGCTGGTCCCTTTATAATGAGAGGGTATAGAGAGGCTGCCTGTCAGTAACATTTTATGGATGGTATCGCCACGCTGGGCTCCGAGATCTGCCAACTCAGCACTTTGACCGATGCGGAGGATTTGTGGTTTCTTCTGAATTAGTGTCCAGATGAAAGATTCTTTGTTTTTGATTCCGGGGGTATCGCTGGTTTTGGCGTTTAATCCGATAGATGATCAGAAAACCCTAAAGCCAAGGATCACATGGTCACAGTATTTAAGCTTAGATTCTGCAATTCCATGCTAACCCTGTCATTATTTGTAGATATACCGGTTTTTCATATTGGTTGACATATTTGCATATAATCTCTTTCTTTAGCATTTAACATGGGGTTTTATTGATGTTTTCATAAACTCCCAAGGGAATAATCCATTGACCTTAAAGGTTCATTGTGTAAAGACTTAGGTGACATTTTGGAACAGTTTATGAGTGTCTCCATGGAGGTGGCCATATTGTACTACCATGTTGTTTATGAAAGTAGTATTGAAGGCTTTTTCAATATGCCTGGGAGGAACAGGTGAGGTTATATATCTTAAGTTGGAACTTGCAACTTCACCACCAGGTGTCACTAACCCCTACTCCCTGAATCTGTCATGAAAATAACATGGCATATTAAGGGGAATAATCTCTTTTTGGGATATTGGAATTTGAAATAGGATTTGCAATGTGAGCTCAACACTCGGCTTATTAGAATTCCGGTTTCAGTGTTGCTAATCCCAATATCTGAGTTTCTATGACGATATGCACAAAAGCGATAAATACAGTTTATTACGATTATATTGTAGTTGTCTGCAGGCAATATCTCAAGCAAGAAATTGTTGAACAAAACTTCCAAAGTTCATCCAATTAATCAGTTGATAGATAAATAATCTCAGCAGCTCTCAGGGCTGTTAAACTGTTTGGGAACTCTTCAGTTTGACAGATTAAATGAAAGATAACAGGTTCAATAAATGTCATAACTCATAGAAGTTACCCGTGCACAAACATGGAGATCTTTGTTCTGCAACACCAGGCACGTAGGGGAACCCTGGGCTTCCCAGGCTGCGTTCAACCCAACACATGACCACGCAACCTCGTCCCACGACTCCCCCGATATAACACACTCCATATGCCGATCCCGAAACCAGTGGAATTCAGACATGTAAGATACACATGCCAGAGCCTCACATTTGTCATGTTGCACCCAATGCTGGATCTGGGAGGATTGACTGAGGAACTTATTAGGCCAAGTTATGCGAATCCAGAACCCTCATAACTGCAGCATGGGGTTGGATTTCTATGACAGCCCACTTTGGAAGCAAAGCCCCTTTTTCTGGCGTTGGGTTACACTCTTGAACCCGGCGTCCACTTTCCCTCTTCAAAACTACAAGGTGGACGTCTCACCCGACTCTGGGCGTAATTCAAAACCTCACCCGAGCGGAGGGGATCACACAAATCTCAAGCCCCTTTCTACTTTTTGTAATCAATAGCCGGCGGGTGTCGTCTTTCAGCGACTGTGAAGTTTTTTTCGTGTGTGCGGCACAGAACAGCTGTCAGTGTTGTTTTACTACGCTTGACAAAGAGATCGCATTTCACTACGGCACCGATGGAGAAAATAGCTTTAAAGTCGCTTCCTGCTTCTTCGAAGGTGGAGGAGTGTGTTGATGAGGCGTCGCTCTGACAGTCGTCCCCCAGTGGCGGTGCAGCTGTGAGCAGGCGATGCCGAGAACCATCAGGTGGCTCCGTTCTGACGGCTGTGCATCCTGTGATCTTTCGAGCTGCGCATGCAGATTTTTTCCCGGTCGACTCGGAAATTATTTGACGTTGTCATGGCACCACCTGACAGTTGCGTTTTAGCTCCAACTTACCTCAAAGACATAGCTCGAGGTTTTGGAAAACGATGGATGGATATAATGACCAGTATGGATAGTAGGGCCAATAACAATACATCGACCTATTTTTACCTGCATTAGCAACATTGTATATACATATATGTATATACCTACATTCTCAGTGTAGCCTCCATCTTTTCAACTGAAGAAAAAAAAATCTGACAACTATTGAACCATTCCATCTCTTCTGCTAAAGTGAACCAGACCCAGTATTTTGGCCAATAGCAACCTCCTCATGAAATATACAGATAATGACATTTTGGGCTCCTCTAATATTTTAAGTCAAAGTCAGAGTTTGACAAAATAAACTGCTTTTGCGGAGGAGGAGACAATGAGAAATGGGCTGTTTGATAAAATACTGGTTGAAAAATGTGATCAAACTCCCATTCATCTCAGCATGGGAGTGTGCTGCACCTCCTTAATTATAATCACTGCTGCTTAATTACATAAGCGTTTCACAAAACCAATAGAAATCCATTCGCTCATCAACCTTGGTGCTGAACCCTCGCTGAGCCATGCAAAAATAAACTCCTTGCACCCTCATGCACGGCTGCTTGTATACTAATATGCATAAGGCTTTCTGGGTCAGGAGTGGACTAAGTAGCCAGTATTTGTGTGTATATATGTGTGTGTGTGTGTATGTGTGTACTTGTGTGTGTGCGTGAGTGTAAAATCAGTTTCTCACCTCATAAAGACCTGAGAGGGGGAGGATTGAGGGTGTTTTGAAGGATTTAAGGCTCAGGTGGGATAGGATGACAGCTCCTTGCTACAGTTATAGTTGTTTGCTATTGTGATGAAGGAGGAGGGAAGTGATTACACCGGGCGCTTTGGTGCACTGCAGCTGGTGGTTTTCTCGCCTTGGCACCAAATCAGAAATCGGGAATCCGCCGAAACAGAAGCGTCAAATACCTGTTTTCGTTATTTTGCCATCTGCTCCTATCTGTTCTCTCTGCGTCGTCAATTCCCATGAAGCCGTCGGATTTCATTCCCAGTCCTCTTGATGTCCTCTCCGCGCTGAGATCTCCCGGGTTCTCTTCCTGTTTCCTCCTGATAAGAGTCTAAAAGCGGAGAGCAGATAAAGCAGATAGAGGAAGTTTGGAGGTTCCGTGGCACAATGGAGGAGGTTATTTTTGAGTGGCGTTGACATTAAGGGAAGAGATGATGGTGATTGTTGACTATAGTTTGAAACAGAAGGAGCTGGAAAAAAAATGCTCCCCTGTTCTGAAAGGGGGGGAGTCCGCGCGGCTTGATGTTAAACTGTACTGAGTGGGAAAGTGGATTGTAATTTCCTGTTTCACCACGCGGCCGCAGGTTTTCTGCTTTTCGCCGTGCATCATTTCCTGCCCCTATCGTCAATTCGCTCCGCTCTGGACCCAAAAAAGTACATCATCCGTCATGTTAACGATATTTATCCAGGCAGGGTTGGAGAGACTCTGCCAGCCAATTCTCTGCAGCCATTTTGAGCGCTCTGCCCTTTAAAAGCTCCGTTCAATTCTCCTCATTTCTGCACGCTGGAGTCATAGCGATGGGATGTTTTCCCAGGTACCCGGAGCTGGAATTGCAAGTTTAAGTAAATATGGCAGCTTCGCTTGCGTGCAAGCCATCGGCTTTGATAAATGGGAGAAAGCTGCACTTGATATTGGCTGTTTTCCCTCAGCAGATAAACCAGTGCGCTGTGCACTTATCTCCCTGCAGAATGTAATTTGTTCCTCACCCTCGTTTTTTGATATTCACAGATCAATGGTCTTGGAAACCGCTGCTTTTCCACAGTGCAATGACAGCTCTTTGATTTATTTTTGATGTATGTGTAAAGGGGGCGGGGGGACCCCATTGCACCGCCGCGTTATCTCCTTCCCGGTTTCAGACTCTTTCCCTATATATCGTTTCCATCTCTCAGTGGAAGGACGTTTGAATTATTCATGTTTTGTTTTTTTGATAAGAGCATTTTGTTTGTGCTCTGAGGCGAGTTTTCACTAAACATGGAGTGGGGGCCGGGGGGGGGGGCGGACAGTGGCGGAGCTCTGACTGTGTCAATACTTTGATTGTTTGCCCCCATGCCTTGAGGAAATTCAACAGCCGAGGCAATCACTCATTTCTCGTGTGGAACCAAATTGAGGGAACATGCAAAAATGCACTGTCTGGCTGCAGACTCTGAGGTCATGGGCCTCACAAGGCCGTCTCGTAACCGTGACAATGCTTTCACTGCATCCATTACGGCGGCGGCGGCTGACAATTTAGTCCGCACTGCTATATTTCTTTTTGCTGGCTTTGACCAGCAGCATCTTCTTGCCGAGTGCGGGAGAAACATGCCATCACCACTGCAGACAGGAAAGATGTAATGACCCGGCGTCCTGCACTCTCTCTCATTTGTTTTCTTTTGAAACGACTTCCTTGTGTAGCTGTTTTGATTGCGCCTCTCCAGAGGTCAACGGTCACCGGATTGGGAAAGCACTTAGCAGGGATGATTAATACCACTGTGGTGTCTGCACAGTAACTTTGAGTCGAGTATGAGAACCTTACCGTAAGAACTTAAAGTTAGGGTTGGGTAACCCAGAAAAAAAGCGACCAACTGCCAGTCCTTTTAGTAGACTATTGCAAAGTAAGTTAACATGCGAACACTTCCGCCCCCTCGATGTCCATAACTTTTTGAATGGATTATTTGGTTTTTCATGACAAAAAGGTCAGATAACACACGCCTACGGGACTTTAACTTTTAGTTATATGATATAGTCGCATCAATAAATCCCAGTTGATGCATGGGTGGTGCTTATAAATAGTTAGATGCTATCAAATGGCCAAAGACAACCACATCCTGTCCATCCAACCATTACTGATGACAAATCTTGCTTAATCGAACCAATGAACAACACTTGACTATACCAGCCTCCACTTATCTTTGACAGTTATTCAATGGAAAAATCCTGTTGACTTTTTGCTGAGGAATGGAGTGCGATGGGTCAGGGTTCCTTCAGCTCTCTATTGGCCTTTTCTCAGAGTTTTTTAGAACATTTTCTTGCTAACTTCTCGCTAATTCTGCTGCTGCAGTGCTGTACATCACCATACCTGAATAGACGAGGTGAGCGGAGAGCGCCACCGACTCCAACTATACCCGTATGGTTTGAGCAAATCATGCTAACGATGCTAGGTAATAATTGATGAGCTCTCTCAAGCAACGCCGCATATCTGTCATTTTTACCTGTGTAAGAATTGTCAAGAGTCAAGAGGGAAGTGTCTATGTTCTTTCGATCATTTCTTTCCATACTTGGAATTTAAATGGATGTATTAAATTACAAAAGGCGACTTGGCGGAAAAGGCTTGTAACAGCCCTGCAAATGTCGTGGTGTTGCAGCATGACATCATGTCGTCTCCTTGTCCCTGCAGTCCACAGAAGAGGGGAATATGCCACTTTTATGATGTTATACGATGCGTTTTATGGTTTCATAATAGGGTTTCCTGCTGCATTCTGAAACCGGACCATATATTTTGGAAGCCACGCTGATAGTTTGACAAACTTGGATTATACATGTATATAAAATCTCCTGAGGGGGAAGTGCATTTGACGTACTTTGTTAATGCGCTGGATTCTGTTGGACGCATAATTCATAGGCAGTAATTATTTACGCTCAGCCTTCTTGTAGTTTGCGTTGCTTCGGCGTCTCAAAGTTGAATGAAAACGTGGTTGAACTTAAAGTACCTTGAATTGAATTGCGTTTGCTTTGTCCCGACGTTGGGGTCAAATGGATGGGGTTTGCTCCTCTGGGATGACCTCATCGGTTCCAATGTGCGAGTGGAGTCGAGGCGAATGGTTTCCGTTGTACCAGTCGTGTTAGACAGATCGCAGATCAGAATTTGAAAAGATACGAGATAATTAGCACGGATCCTTGAAAAGAAGACAGATTTGGTCAGGGCTGCCCTCCGCGGTCCCCCACTATAGCCGCCATTTCTCTCTGGCTAATGCTGGAATGTGACAACTGGTCACGGCAGAAGAAAGGGAGGCCTATTCCGGATTGGTTACAGTGCTGTATGCTCTGTTTCCGTGGCATACTTAGCCATTCCAAGTGCACTGTGCATGTGAATCCCACCACGGAAAGTGGCCCAGAGACGTGACGTGGTAGTGTGTTGTGTTTTCTCTACGACCTGCAGCCAACCTTTACGTACACATCCTGGACATCTCAAAATAGCTCCAATTTTTAATTTGTGATCGGATTACGAGCCAATTTTGCCGGACCATTAAAGTGTTTTTTTTTTTCTTTTGGTTAAATCAGAGACAGAAGGCTTTTGAGCAGAAACAGAATGCAGCTTTGTTTCTCCAGCTGCTCTATTGGCAGCGGTGCAGCGGATCCTCGGATCCTCCACTAGGTCTGTGATTTGTCATCAGCAATTAAAGTTCTCCGCGTTATAATCTCTGAAGTAAGGTCCGAGAAGATCCGATTTCTCAAAAAGTTACTTGGAAGTCTTGGGGCCTTATTTGTACCTGTACCACAATGTACCTTGCCACTGTCTTCCTCTGTAATACTTGATGGTAGATGCGCCAGGTGAGGATTCAGTGTTCTTGGTTTGATTTGGATACATTTGAAGTAGATCCACTTGGGCTTTCGCCGAGGTCAGCATTCCTGTGTTCAAGGGTTTTACTTGCACAATGTCCACACCTGATGCTCTGCCTATGTTTGCAGAGACCATTAGCAACCCACTTTGAGTCATCATGACCCATTAACATTCAAATATTCCCCGTGGAGGGATACTAATGTTCATCACCGCATGTTCCCAGAAGTGAGAAACAGGCAGGTCGATAACCACCAAATCCAGCTGGGTAGAAGTGCAGGATTTTTTTAATAGGTCACTGTGCCAACACCTGCTGTTTTTTTTGTTTTGTTTTTTGGAAGTAGGCCAACTGAATTGATTGTAGAGGCAAAAGGCAGAGTGAAGTACAAAGGTATGGGAATGGAAGCTGGTGTTGCACAGGGACTCAATCTCATGCTCTGTGGAATCCTGATGCAGCAAGAGCCGAGATAGAGACCTCAGAAAATGACGTAAAATTATTTTAGAATGAAAAGAGAGCTTGTTTGAATTAATATGTGTGCTCCTGTCACTACTATATTAACAATCCTATATCATGTATGTAGCATATCTATATAATCCATTATTTGGTTTAAGTCAGTGTAATTATAGAAATACCCTGTTCCATTGATACACAAGTATTTTCCATAATGACATGTATTCCTTCGTTAGCGCAGATGTTTGAGTTGATTGTGACAAAATCCACAATCAACTCAGCTCAGCTGTGATGGCATCGTCTTGATTATTCGAAAACAATGGGGAAAATAAACAAAAAACATTGATAATGTTTTACAGTATTGTCCCCAGCTGGACAATAAAATGTGAGTTAGGGAACTTTCCCTGTTTTTGAACAACATGTAAAACAAAAGCAATGTGCAAATAGACCAGATATGAAAATAAGAAGAGGAAAAAAAAAAAACCAGCCCTATTAGCAGTCAGACTAGTTCATCATTTTTGTCATTATGTTCTGGGAAATCCAGGAAACACTCCAGATTTCCCCTCATTATCAGCAACAAAGTGAAACGTTGAGATGCCATTCATTTCTATTCCACTAGTTTGTATTACAAATGATAAATGACATGCATGTTATGATTTGTTATTAAAACTGGCAAACGGCAGACTTTTTGTGTGGATTCCGAAAGAAGCAATTGTGATGAATCTGCAGAGATACATACAAAGCATGTGTCTGGCAGTTTAAGTCATATCTCCAGCCTGTACACAGCTGCACTTCATGTATTGTTTGGCTGCAGCAGAGCATTAATCAAGCGTTGCATTTATCACCGTGGGTGCAGGCGAGTGGAGGAAGCCACCCTAATTAACCGTCCACTGTCCACTGTACACTGTAATTAACTGCTGGAATCAGCCTAGATGAAGAATTAGGATGGAGAGATCATTTTTTTCCTAATGAGCTGAAGGTGGTTTACTGGCTGGATCCCACTGATGGGATGGAAGGAAGGATGGATGGATGGATGGATGGATGGATGGATGAATGGATGGTGCTAAAGTTGGCCGCTGCATCTCCGATAAGAGCTGGATGACCGCTTATGCCAAGGAGGGATTTTGGAAACCCCATAAAACCCCCTGCAGTCCAGTGCTCCTGGATATTGGCTCATTCGAATGCATCTCTCCCTGTGAAATGCTGCTCCGTAAAATACCATAATATAAGTATATGGCATATTTATGGGGTGAGCCATTTCTGAAATAGCCATCAATTCCACTTTTAAGGGCTCAAATCTTAATGTAGAAGGTAGGAAACCAATATGTTTATAGGAACCCATTTCTCATTTTCATTGAGGTGTGAAACTGTAATTTGCTGTTGAACTTTGACCTCGTGTAAGTACCAGTTTCTGTATACGAGCTAAAAAGAGCCACCTGCATGACTCGGCATTCCTCTGGTGCAGGTGCGGGGGAAAAGGCTCGTCTGCTAAACTTGAGCTATGTATATAGAGTCCAAAGAGTCTGGACAAGACAACAAGACAATGGTGCAGTACCCGCATAAACCAGTGGGGGCAGTATAGGCAAGTTGAAGTTGTAGCAATGGCAAGAAACCGCGAGAGAAGTTGAATGATGCAGCTGCTTTTGCCTCTTTCTTACGCCACAATTTCGTTGTCGTCATATTTATTGTTGGAATAGACTCGTGAGTCTGCGCTGCCCTCTAGAGGATGCATCGTCGAACAACCATGCTAATGCAAAAAAAAGTGGAAGGGTTGGATAAAATTTCCCACCGTAGCTTCTCTTTTCACTAACTCTGCTTTTTATCGGCCCCTGGGAGTTGAGGGGGTAGATGGTGGGGGACTAAAGCATTTCGTTTTATTAGCCATTGATTTCCCATAGCTGTTGCCGTGATGAGGGCTGAAGATTCATCACGGCCCTTTCATTGACACCATCACTCACTGCGCTGGGCCCGGTCTGGTCGCCTTTTCAGCTGAGGCGGCAGCAGCAGGCTTCGTCGTCAAATCACTTCTATTTTGTTGCGAGCAGCTAAAGGGAAGCGATCGATCAGTTGCTAAGATGAAGGCCCGGCAGTCAGTCTGCTGAAAAATAGATGAAGGAGTCTTGTGCGCGTTGATAGGGTTCATAATTTTTTTAAAATGCTAGACATATTTTTTGAAAATTACACTGGGGCAAAAAAAATCGTTGAATTGCGTTTGGCATAGATGTAGTATAACAAAAAAGGTTGTAGTGGCCAAATGTGGTACTGCAGCAATTGAGAAAAAGATGTCTAAAAATGTGCTTTTAGAAAAGAATTCATAATACACCCTGCTGCTTTTGGAAAGTACGGGACCCCATTTCTGACATTTTTTCCACATCTTATTATGTATCAGTGGCATGAGGCTAGTACGTCTGGTTGAGATTAGCCAGCACTTAACTTAGCTTGGCTATGATGGCTAACAGTTAGCTACTTATTCTTCCCTGGAAAATCACGTTTGCACTCACTTCTTATTCTGTTTACCTCTTTGTCCGTGTTCGGATTAAACAAATAGGATATAATGTGATGTGTTCATTACCCAGATTTCAAGGTGTTAGCTACATTTGAACTTTGGACACCTGCTCCCAGTCTTAAGTTAAGCTAATCGCCTCCAACTAAGGACTGGTTGGTGATATAAATCTTTTTTTTATCCGATATTATGCAACAAAACACATGTAAGTGTATTTCTCAAACTCTCAGAAAATGGTATATTTTTGAAGGATTGGTATAGGTATGGTTTACAAGTGTCCTCTCGGTTTATTTATGCTGAGTCATGGTCGAGCTCTGCTTGAGAGCACAGCTCTCGTTCACCTCGAACACAATGGTTTGACTTTGGCCTATTTGGAGTTAGCCGCACTGCTAATCAGGAAACCGGCTTCACGGGGGACATGAAAGCGAGACTCTGGCCCGACAAAGGAGAGAGACGGCCGACTTCCTGAGGCTCAGCTCGGACCGTTCAGGCCTCTTTGAAGCACAGGGCGCCCGGAAGAAATCAGTTTGTCCTGATTGGCTGTTTGGACCGACAGAGGACGCGGTGGGGACTTTATCTAAATCTGGACTGAGCGGAGCTGTTGGTTGTGTTGATGATGAAGTTAAAACAGCTGGATCCCAGTGATGAGGAGGATGTAAGCTAACGTGCGCCTCTTTGATCTCTGCAATTAAATGCTCTGGTACGCGTGTTACTTGACTGGACGTGAGCCAGATATTGATACGCGCGAGGAATGTTTGCCGTGGTCTTGCATTTTCGGGGTATTGTGAATTAGTTTGTAAGGATGGTAGGAGAATACATGCACATGTTTATTGAATACGCACATTTATAAGAGTTTGTATTGGTATGATGGGGTCAACTGAGGTCAGTGCATATTAGTACAGTTTGTGGTGGTTTTGTATATTGATTGAAAACAGGAACCTCAGCTATTTATATCGTACAAATACAGACGGTATGGTACAGACTGTATACATGCACTGTTATACAAGTATTTCCTGAGTAAACACATATTCATTGGAGCACAAATATAAATATTAACCTTTGCTGTACTGGCTAGAGTGGAAGAAAAAAAAAACAAAGTATAAAAGCGACGACTCACTCTTGCCAATTTACTCCATTTAATCAAATGTCGTCAGTGGCAGTCTCTTGCTGAACAACACCCAGCAGCTGTTTATCACTGTCCACACATTTCGCAAATGATGGGAACAAATAATTACATCTGGGCCCGCCCATTAAATGAAATAAAACAGATAAATAAATAAGTCTGCCAAATTAATTGAAATTCAGCCCAGGAAAAGGGAAGAGCCTCCACTCTCCTCTGCACAGCTCAGCATAGATCTTTTTTCGCAGCCAGGCCTGCTGCTGGCAGCGGGTCAGACTTTTATGAATGCTATCTGGACATTTATGCATTTTCCCTTCCCTTTCTCTCTCTCTCTCTCTCTCTCTCTCTCTCTCTCTCTCTCCTCATATCCGTGCCACTGTGGCGTGGGACGGAGTGTGGGAAAGTGGCCGTGCCACTTCTAGCATGGTGGGGGTATTGTTCTGCCGGCCCTCTCTCTCTCTCTCTCTCTCTCTCTCTCTCTCTCTCCTCATATCCGTGCCACTGTGGCGTGGGACGGAGTGTGGGAAAGTGGCCGTGCCACTTCTAGCATGGTGGGGGTATTGTTCTGCCGGCCGCAGCGTTGACGTATCATGTTTGAACACACCCGTAATGGTCACTTCCTGAACTTTCAGCTCACAGATATACAAACTAAACTGATGCTAAGAGTTGATGGAAAAATGGGGACGTATTTGCATCAGTGTCCTTTCTGTAATTGTGTTTCCATGAGGCGGACTTTGACTGAGGTGGCGCTTTTTGGGTCACTCCTGGCCTGGTCTTGGGTCTTGGTCAGAGAATTGTGAGCCAACAAAGATTTAATAGTTTTGATGATTAAGACCGGCATTTGTGTTGATATGCTCCAAAGAGAAACAACAGACTCTGGTTCTGCATTATCTCCCCAGATGTTCTGGACCTTTGTGAACATGTGTCCCGCCTCGCAACATTCAGAAAACTGTTGCCCAACAAAGATTTGAGAGTTGATGAAGACCAACACTTGTGTTGATGTGCTGCAAAGAGAAACGTCAGACTTGTGCCCTGCATTTTTTCGCCAGATCGTCTGGACATGTTCCTGTTATTGTGAAAATGTCTCACTCCTCATCATCTCTTGCTGGATTCCCGCATCGCCAAAAGAGAGATGCCAAGAAAAGTTCCAAACCTAATTTTCGCAACACTTACTGTTTTGAAAATGGCCTCTGTGGCATCCAGTGAAACCACCAGTGGAGACAAAGGCAACGCAATCTTGAAGCCGCAGCAGCCTCCTGGCTTCTCTGGCCATGTCACTATTTCACCATCTCCCCCCCTTGTGCTGTGCTGTGTGAGGATCTGCAGCTCTGGCAGCATCACAGCAGCTGATAAGGAGCCAATGAATGAATCACTGAGGCCGGGCCAGAGCCCGTAATGGCTGAGCGCACGATCGTTCAAGCCTGCAGCGTGATGGATGGGCAGGTAGCTCGCTCTCGGAGCAGATCTCCACACGTGCACGCTCGCCTCATGCCGTGCAACACAATACGTTCCCGGCTGCGGCGGCCATTGAGGTGAAATTTATGGGATTTTTATCCTCCGCCAGCTGTGGTGCTGGCGGGGAACCGAGCCCTGATGTGCCTGCTTTCCTTCCAACTGCAGCAGCACAGGGATGTTCTCATATTCACAAGTGCATGAGCCGCACGCACACACACACACACACACACGTTGCACACAACCTGAAATCAGATTGCTGTTTGACCCCTGACCTTTGTCCATGTCTCAGAAAGTATGCACTCTATGATCACTTTCTAATCCCGTTAGTGATGGATTAACACAGAGGTGATCTGGACCCTGACACCACACACACACACACACACACACACACACACACACACACACACACACACACACACACACACTTTACCTCTTAGCGACTTCTACCTCCATCTGTGAGACTGAATCTAAATGAGGGCGGGATCAATACATGCTGAAGTGCCTCCAGCCAATACTGATCGTTTGGCATTGCACAAAAAGACAAATCTTCAAAGTCCATTTATGGATCAATGACTCTTTTTCATCAGCAGTGAGTGATTAAGCTTTTGTTTTTGAAGGAGAGTCAGTGGTTTTGATTAGAAATGTTGGCAAGTCTTGGATTTATCTCAAGCAGGGTCTGTTGTTTATCGGGTGGATTTTGATGCTTCAAACTATGACTTTTTCAGTCAGATTGTAGAGAAATTGGAATCAAGGGAAGATCTCAGAGAGAGAGAGAGAGAGAGAGCGAGAGAGAGAGAGAGAGAGAGAGGGTGTGGGGGGGTCGTCTCTGGCTTGTCCTCATGAGAGTTGAGTCAGACAATAATCACTCAGGCTCGTGTGGTTGAAACTGCAGCCCAAGTCTTGGATAAACAACTGAGTGCGTTTGATTAAGAGGCCAGAGAGTTTTTTTTACATTTATTTCAAACAGAGGAAAAAAAAACAGGCGTCCCAGTCATGTTTTTGCTCCGATGTCCTCAGAGAGATAGAAAGATACGCTCGGATTCCATTCGAGTATTTATCGGAAGAATAAATCAAGCTTGATGTTGTTGTGTTTGAGATGATCATCAATGTCATCAGCATGTGATTGATGCGGCGTGATGATGTGATTTGAAAAAGAAAGGACACAACAGCTTCCTGTTATGAACAGACTTAATGATTTTGCAATCAATACAACCTTTGTTTGATATATGTAAACCGCTGTGTCCTGAGAACTCCCAAATAATTTGGTTTTCATCAAAGTACCGATGAAATACGCCTGTAGTAATGTGGGACGAACAAGCTGAGCCCCTTTTGTCAGTTATTAGAATTTATGTGATTGCATTTAATCAGACGATGTGCGTGCGGTTTGATCAGATGGGACCTGCGGTTGCCCGGCAACAGAGGAAAACACTCCTCCACAACAGTGGCGAGATTGGGATTCGAGTGTTCGGTGCATGGGAAAACTTGATTTCATTTCATTTAACGGAGCTGGTTCCGGCAGTGTCGACACAATGCGGGAAAGCGGGGTGGTGCTTTCTAACAGGCGCCTCGCCTCAGCGCATGAAGCTCCTTGTAAATCAGCTCCATGCAAATTCGTATTTGAATGGGCGCCCGCTCGCACACCTGAACCACGGACATGCCAGTTTTATTTTCCAGAGAAACCGTCCCAAAAAACAACAACAGCTAAACTCTATCGTTGGTGAAAGTGGAAAAAATACCCCATGAGATTTGAAGTAATCTGCA
>JAFBJT010106437.1:22489-37122 GCA_016785325.1 Chascanopsetta lugubris
CTCAGACTTCATTTTTCTCTTCTCTCTCTTTCAGGCTCATGTTAGTTTCACTTACCTAAAACGTCTTGTTTCTTTCACATATTAAGTTTCCAAATTGGCCTGTGCTCTCAGTTTCACTTCAATATGAACATGAATCAAAACCAGTGACTGTAAAAGACACATCTCAAAATAGTCGATTTGAAAATAAACATGCACACGGTTTTCTTTATTTGTGCCAAGACATGCAAAACGCCTCATGGAAATATTTTTTTTAGATACAAAAACATTTGTACTCCTTCTCCCTCTCCACAGGTGGTGAATCTGTTGATGGGTATCCTGCTGACTGTGGCTGTAACCCACCCGGAGAACGTCCCCACCATCGACCTGCAATATGAGGTCATCGACCATTACTTTGCCTCCAACAGGATGTCTGGTAAGGGCTAAAACTGATGAGTATCTGAAACACTGTTGATCTTATTTGTTGAACCTAGCCATTGATAAATAAAGATGTATCTGCAGCCTTTGCAATGTGACCCAACCATTTCAGTCCGCCTCAACAAAATGATTGACAGGTGAGCCCGACACCTTAACTGACCCGCTTTCCTGTGTACGTGCTCCTCCAGCTCGCTACCACCATCTTTTCAACTAGTTGGAGCGGTTTACAGCGCTGAAACAGAGCTGATAGCCTGACATTGTCAACAAGCTGTTCACACTGTGCACCTGCAAGTGTTGTGGGGGCGGACGGAGCTTGCACCGGAGGGCCTATGGAAAGGGGCGGGATGTATTTGGCTGCCTTTTGTTCAAAGCCTGCGCTCGCTGGGTTTTCCCAAAATAATGGACTCCACCTTTGATGTATTTATTATTGGTGGTAAGAAATGTGCTGACTCATTGTTTGTGAAAGTTAATCTTGTTTGCAGCCTTACTTAAGTCGAACACGGCTCACTCTGTTTGTGGTGATACTTAGAATTCCTCTGCGGCCTTGCGAAGATGATGAATTGCCGATTTAAATCAGATTGAAAAGATATTTTCTCCTCCCCGCGCAGCTGTTGTCTCTCTGTAGAGCCTTTCACTCGCTCGCGGGCCGCTGTTTTGCTGGGAATGAACATGTGATTCATCGTCCACCGGGGAGCGAAACAGCTCCCCTCTGAATGCTAAACAAAACAACTTGTGGAGACGACACTGCATCGCCGTGTGTGTGTTTACACGCCGTTTGAGAACGTTGCCGTGCGTCTCATTCCTCTGCCGTCTCTCTTTGAGGATTTCGCTTTTGTCGTGGGTGTGTTTGGAAGCTATGTTTGGGCTCCGTTTTCATTTCAGCAGGGGGGTTGTTTAGTCGGTCGACTCAGTGAAGGCCGCTTTTCATTTGTGTCTCCAAAGCAGCAATTAAGCGAAGGGGAAACAAGCCCAGTGGGTCGACCTCACCACAGCGGGCTCACACTGGGGACACAGAGGATGTCCACAGCCTGCAGAGACACTGGTGCAGTGGTCATTACTCATGAATGTTGGAGAAGCTTCAGATGAATGCACTCATTTTATTCCACACGTCATGCCTTGGTTCAAAACTGCAGGAAATGGTTAACGCTCAGAGGGCTGCAATTCTAAGCGGATTTCCTGCTCTTCTTTATTTAATACGTGGCAGAGTTTTGAAAAAAAAAAAAAGAAATACTCATTGGACTTAAGAAATGCTGACTTTATGAAAATGTGTTTTTCTCCACATGTTCTTGGTCAAAATGTTTTGTAAATCTCAATGAAAAAATCCCACATGAAGGACTTGTATCCATATGTGTATCATTTATTGTCCTCTGGATCAGGGGTGTTAAGCTCATTTTAGTTCAGGGGCCCAATTTGATCGCAAGTGGACGGGACCAATGACCGCATAGTAACCGATCCGCAACGGCCACTGCTCGACAGTGTGGTGTGTTTCAAATAGCAGTCACTTTTATTAAAAACATTTCCATTAAAGTTCTCAGTTCTCATCTCGCAGGCCTGCCGGTTTTGGCCTGCGGGCCATATGTTCGACACCCCTACCCAAGATACAAACTTCTTCTGTCACGGATTGTAGTGTGAAGCCAAGAGACACAATGTGGCCTTGCTTGATGGAGTTATCCGCTCTATAGAGTGCTCTTGTAGTTTTCATAATTCACTGCATATTAGAGTTTAACCCAGTTTTACGTCTCAGTCTGCGACGGCTTCGTACGTTGAGTTATTCAGCTTTGCCGAAGCCTCTCGTGAAAACATTGTCTCTCCAGCGCAACAGGCAGCGCCGCCAGAGGAAGCGAGAGCCCGAGTAATGGAGAGAAAAGAGGAAATGAAATGCAGGACCTTTTAATTACCTCAGTCTGAGTTTCATTGCTGCGAAGAGCGAGGCACTTAATACCTTCCAGAGTCGTGCTTTAGAACCTGGCCTTGATGGGGGGGAGAGAGAGAGAGAGAGAGAGAGAGAGAGAGAGAGAGAGAGATGCCCTGGAGACTGTTGACTTCCACTGTATGCAAATCACAGCTGCATCCGAGCGTACGGGCAAATATTCCTCGCTGCTCAAGAGACGGCAGATACGAAATCATAATGAATCTGTGTCTCCGTTTGAACTTTTCTCTCCTTGTGTCACACAGAGAACGCCTGTGTTGGATTCGCCATCTCTCTGCTGATGCTCACCATCAGCGCCATGATGGTGTACGGAGCGATTACTGTAAGTGTGTGCAGCTGTGACGCCCGGTGCAAATATACAATCCCCACGTACACCACGTTTGAATTAGCGCTTTCCTAAACTTGTGTGAGAACGCAACACATTCTACTTCAGTCCCGTGTCAGTGGGTTCGTTGTGCACGATGCTGCGTTTTTATAACCTGTCGTCTTCGCCTCACAGACTCGCCTTTTGGCACCAGCGCTAACAGGTTTGATAGCATCTTTACCTCGAGCTGCTCTTAGATGGGAGGACCGCAGAGTTACATCCTGTACGTGTGTGTGTGTGTGTGTGTGTGTGTGTGTGTGTGTTAGTCATATATGTCTCAGACGTACAGGTAGACGCTCCCATGCTGCGCCGCTGTTGGTGTAGTGTCCCAGTGCATTACTCCTCAGGAGAAGAACCCCCGCGCTTACACCCAACCTCGATTTACAAAGTAGCAACGGAAGTAGATTTGACTTGTGTCGAGACAAATGACCCAGAGTGCCTGTAGACCTTCCCGTAATGTGATGAAAGTGAAAGCGCCATTTTGCTCCTTTTCAACCTGACCTCAGAAAATCTGGTTGAAAAAGAGTCAACATGCCCCTTCTCTTGTGTCTAAAACCAGCTCTGCCTTTGTGCTGAGTCACCTCCCTCCATGTGTCTGTGATTCCCTCAGCATCGTGACGGATGGCTCATCCCCTTCTTCTGCTACCAGCTGTTTGACTTCGCTCTGAGCTGCCTGGTGGCCGTCAGCTCCCTCACCTACCTGCCCAGGATCAAGGACTACCTGGACCAGCTGGTGAGAGGCAGCCGCCAACAACCAATCATGCGACGGCGTCACTTTACACGGTCGCACATGGGTGTTAATAGTCACAGAATATGCGGAAATATGAAGTGGTTTTCATGGACTCATCTGTGGCTGTCTGTTCCTCTCCTCCTTAGCCGGATTTCCCTTACAAGGATAACCTCCTCTCTATGGACTCCAGCTGCCTGCTGCTCTTCGTCCTCGTCTTCTTCGCCTTCCTCATCATCCTCAAGGTGAAGCTGATCTCCATTAACAGTGAAGCATGGTTGATTCAGTTGAGGTTATTACAATTACAAAACTTGAGTGAATGGACTGTTTGCTCAGTAAAGGATATATGTGATATATATATATATATATATATATATATATCTCAAACTTGCCTTTGCTTTGCAGGCTTATCTGATCAACTGTGTGTGGAACTGCTACAAGTATATCAACAACAGGAACATGCCAGAAATCGCTGTTTACCCGGCGTTCGAGACCCCTCCTCAGGTATGAACCGCTACAGACGTGTAATGCTTAGACTCAGCCAGCAGGTGGCATGACGTTCACACAACATGGCCTTGAAATGCCAATAGAGGAAAAACCATGAGAAAAGAGTAAGAGTGTGTACAAATATTAATAGCCATTCTAAATGAGTCATCTTGATAATGAATAATAAACAGCTCTTGGGTCCACTCTATGATCCTATAATGTCAGGTTTCTGTATGTTAAAATAACATTTAAAAAGTTAGATAACATACAGAAACACAGAAAACACGATGTTCCATTTTTTTATGTTTTTATACGAATGTGTTATCAACCAGTAGTTTGTGTCAGTTTTGTCAAAACAGAAAACTTTCATTTCTTACACTTTTTAAAAGTATTGATTTGGATTTAGAATCTAAACAACCTCCAATATCTTTATGTTTTCTTAGTACATCCTGCCCACTTATGAGATGGCCACGAAGATGCCAGAGAAGGAACCCCCTCCTCCTTACATGCCAGCTTAAACACCAGCACCCGTCGTTGCCAAAACAACAACATCCCACCCATACACACACATTTTTGCACACACACACACACACGCACACACACACACTCTCATATGCATTCTTACATTCCTTCACTAACCCTCTCTGCCCCCGCCCCTTCCCCTCTTCTCCCTTCTGACTTGCTGTGTATGTGAAGATGCTTTGCCCCGCCCCCTTCCTCCTCTCCCTCCTCCTCCCCCTCCCTCTTTCTTGCTTGCGTTTCTGTCTGTGGAGGTGTGAGCGGAGGTAGAGGGCAAAGATTGAGATTACTTTGAAATGGATGAATAAACAAATGACTGAATGAATGAAAGAATGACTGAATGAGACGACTGAAAACAAACAAACAAACAAAACAAAGCAAAGGAAGCTACCTGCCTGTTTTCTCTCCGGCCTTTTTTTTTACGTCTTAGTAAAAGGGATGAAACATAACCGCTTGAAAATCTCTCATCGATCCAGAACCGTCATCCCACCTATAGATTCATAAATGAAGTGTAAAAAAAAAAAAATTCACGACAATCCACCTTATTATTATTATTATTATTATTATTGCTCTTATTGTTGTGTTACCTTTCCTCCCTGATGATTGATATCTAGACTTTTCCACCTCTGTCTTGACTGGTCTGTAGCGTTATTGTCTGTTATTTATTTAGCTTTGCCGTGGTTCAGTTCACCGCTCGACCCCCTCACCCCCAACGTTTTCATCACCCCGACGTGTTAGCAACGCTAGTGAATAGTTTTCCAGCAGAGTACGAGGGAGATGGAAACAGCAGAGGGCGCTCACGGCGTCTCCCTCCCTGTCTTTCGCTCCTCTCTCTCTCTCTCTCTCTCTCTCTCTCTTTCTTTCTCTCTCTCTCTCTCTCTCTCTCTCTCTCTCTCTCTCTGGAGCAAACTGCTAGTCTTGTGAACGTTTAGTAGATGCATGCTTATCAACCACTCACCCCCTCCTCTCCTCTCCATTATTTTACTGGTTATATGATTTAATCCTAGTGGAGAAAAAACAACAACTTTGACTTCAATAAACATTTCAGAACATTTGGTGGGTTTTTTGTTTTTATTTATACGCTGAGGTGGATGAAAGATCTGAGATTGCGTTTTACAGCCTCATATCCATCACCTCATTCTTCCCTTTTCCAAGCACAGGAGAAACAATGGAAGTCTTCAGTTATCACTAAAACACCCAAATTAGCATAATCACCATGGCAGCCTTTAAAAAGAGGACTTCCCCTGATGTTGATGTAAGGAGCTCATTCTAAGGTAAGTGTTACTGTTTTATATGTCACATGGTGGAACAGTTTCCGCTTTACCATCAGGTCAATAGAGTCTACTACAGTTTATGACACTTTTTAAAGCCCATTTACACAATTCTGCTTTTTTATAACTTGTAAAATCTGACTAGTATTATCTAATGAGCTTTTACTTGTTATTATAGGGCTTTAAGTGTCTTTACTATTTCCTTTTTTATCTATTGTACTGTGTTGTTTTTCTTTGATCATTTTTGAAACACTTAAAAAAAATATGAATCATACTCATAAACACTCAAATGTTATCTTATATTTAACTGTTGACAAATAGGAATAGGAAAGAAATTCTCAAAATGTTTAAACTGAAACTTTAAGTGGCTCTAGGAAGAGAAAACCATCTGTATCGACAATAATATCGAGGGGATTCACTTTTTATACTTTGAATAAAGCAGTCTCTGGGTTTAAGTCACTTTCCCAGTGTGTGTCTACCCTCCTCCTCCTCCTCCTCCTCCTCCTCCTCACTCTCTTATTGACTGTGTCCTGCAGGTCAGCTCCCACCTCTGGATTGGGCAGATGCTGTTGACGTGTCGTGTCCCCCCCCCCCCCCCCCCCCCCCCCCCCCCCCCCCCGTGGGGCTGCTCATATGTGGAGGTTGGTGAGAAGTGGAGGTCAGACGCAGAGCGGACACTCAGGTCTCTCAGCCTCAGCCTCAGCCTCAGCCTCAGCAGACACGATGAGCTCTTCACTGTGGAGCCTGGTGCTCTGCTCCTCTCTGCTGCTCTCTGGTGTCCAGGCCACTTTCCCCCTGAGTCCCATGGATCCTCAGGCCATCGCTGCCCAGAGCTACGCTCAGACCAGGCCCAACGGACGACCGCCCATCAGGACCCTCAACCCCGCAAGTGAGTCGCACTGCAACACCTTTCTTTTCTTTATCCAGGAAAGTCTGTTCTACGCGTGGAAGCTGGTCTCAGTAAAATGACCAGAGTCAAAATACTAGTGCTGCAAAGTGGCAAAGCACATTTACACAAGTACAGCTGCTCATTGACTTATCTTTCCATTCTACTCTGTTGATGTATTTTGAGAGTCAAATTTAAATGTGACATTTTTTTTTGTTGAATACATTTGCGATACACTTTTACATACATTTTACCGAAATGTATTTTCAAAGATTTTTTTCGAAACATGTTTAAATATCGATTGAGCCAATTGTTTTGTCGTGTAAAAATCTCATCGCTCTCGATGTTGAAAGGTAAATACGAAGTTATGATGAAATCCGCCTGTGAATAATTGAAGCTAACCAACGTTATAACAACTGGATTTCAAATGTGCATCACGCATGAGTTCCCGACTGTGGCGTTTCTCAGAAGTGCTCCGGTGGAACGGTGGAAACCGCCCACGCGTCGGAACTCATGCTTTAACTAATGTTTTCACTGTGCTGTCAACTTACACAACGTTGCTTTGTTTACATCCTCCAACGTACTAATGTTGTCCATCACTTCTCCTCTCTGGTGACCCCTGTAGTTCACCGCGGTGATTACACGTATAGAGGAGGGTATCACTACCACTACCAGCCGCCACGGATCCCTCCACCCATCGTGTATCATCCTATCCCTCTCTCTCCACCAGTGACTTACCACAGAGGCTCCGCCCCCGTGGCGCCCTATCACCACCACAGGCCTCAAACGCACCACATATACAAAGGTCTATCTCCACCTGTAGTGTTCCACCCACACCTCCGGGCCAAAGGCCCGTTTCAGTACAAATTGAAAGGTCCGTGCCCGACGAGGTCAGACCCCACGGTACCAACGGCACCGGTGGTCCCACCACCGACCCAGCCAGCAGAGACAACGGCGCTGCCCACTCTGCCGGCCACCGCTGCGCCACCGCCGACAACCCCCCCGCCGCCGCCGCCGCCGGTGGTGGTGGCGGTGACCACCACAGCGGAGACCACCGCTCCTGTGACGCTACCGGTCAGTACCCAAAGCGGCCTCGTCACCACCGTCAGTCCTGTGGAGACAGGTAGAATATTACCAGTCAGGTTTGATTCCCAACATGACACAGCCAATGCTCCTCCATGTTATTTTTTTTTTTTTGATAGGTCAGATCTTTCTATATCAAAGCTGGAGAGATGAAAACTGACTGAAACTTAGGATTCAAACCAATGTCATCATGTGGTCTGTGTAATGTAAAGCTTCTGCCGGAGGTTCAGGGAGGTAATTTAACTCCTTTTAAAGATGATTTTTAGATGTGATTTCTAAGTTATCGCGCTGGGTTAACATTGGACTTCAAACCTTTGCAGAAGTCGCAGTACCAACTTTTGGCCACTAAGACTTTTTTTGTCAGTGTAGAGCAGGGGTGTCCAAACTTTTTTTTTTACTGAGGGCCACTATTGAAGTCAACAAAATGTATCAAATGTTGGTCAATTACGTTTGGTAACAAATATGCTTCATTTAAGAAAATAACTAAACATTCGTTTTGGTATCATTCATCTTAGGCTGGACTCGAACCTACCGACTGTCCTCACATAGACGGCCGCTCTCTCCACTGAGCCACTGATGCTGGGAAAGTGAACTGGCGTCAGTAAAGTGGTAGCGCCACCTAGTGTTAAAACCGAGAAGTAAAATCAAGTCGAGCACAAATTTCTCGTGGGGCCACATCCCACTGTACTTTTGAGAATTTTCTGCGGGCCGTAGTTTGGACACCCCTGGTGAGCAGGTATTTTATTGTGAAGGAGCAGGGGGAGTTTTGTATGTTTGCATGTGTCTCCTAACACCGTCTCCATCTTCAGGTGTGATGTCGCTCTTTGTGTGTGAAACCTCAAACATCCGTTTCATTCACGGAAATGAGATGAAGTCGTCAGTGGAGCACAGAGACTTTATGAAATGACGTATAGTGTATTTCACACTATACGACTTCTACACAATCTTCTGTGTCACTGCTGCAGTGATGCACACACACACACACACTTCACACACACACACACACGTGGTTGTGTTGTGCATCATGCAGTCGTCTGTGTTTGTCTCTCTGAGAGTCCAACCGACAACCCTGACTGTGTCTGATGATGCTGGACAGTGCGCGCTAACGCACTTAATCCCGCCGTGGTTTGGTTGCATCACCAGAGACGGACTCCCAGTGCAGGAGCCGCCCTCTGGACCTGGTCTTCATCATCGACAGCTCTCGCAGCGTCCGCCCCGCCGAGTTCGAGAAGGTCAAGATCTTCCTGGCCGACATGGTGGACACGCTGGACGTGGGCCCGGACGCCACCCGGGTGGCGGTGGTCAACTACGCCAGCACCGTCAAGCTGGAGTTCCTGCTCAAGGACCACTTCAACAAGCCCGACCTGAAGAGAGCCATCTCCCGCGTCGGGCCCCTGGCCACGGGCACCATGACGGGCCTCGCCATCCGGTCGGCGGTGACCGACGCCTTCACCGAGGAGTCGGGCGCCCGCTCCCGCTCCAGGAACATCTCCAAGGTGGCCATCATCGTGACGGACGGGAGACCCCAGGACCAGGTGGAGGAGGTGTCCGCCGCCGCCAGGGCCTCGGGCATCGAGATCTACGCGGTGGGCGTGGACCGCGCCGACATGCGCTCCCTGCAGCTGATGGCCAGCGTCCCTCTGGACGAGCACGTCTTCTACGTGGAGACGTACGGCGTCATCGAGAAGCTCACGTCCAAGTTCAGGGAGACGCTGTGCGGTAGGACAGAGGCGGGGCCCCTCGGGAGCCCTTTCCCTCCATTAACCCATGGTTCTAGTTCCTGTTTGGGGCACCTTCAGTCTTCAGGGGCGGCGGGGGGGGGGGTCTGTGGGTGGGGGGGGGGGGGGGGGGGTCTGTGGGTTGTTACAGTCTGTGGGTCAGCTACGCTGTTTGTGCGCCAATGTAAACGTTGCCCCCCCCCACCCCCCACCCACCCCCCACATGGACTGCAGATGTCGGCACTAGAACCCGCTTGTAGCTGCAAACCTGTGCAAAGTCTTGGGGCCACGTGGCCTTAAACTTTCTGCTGATGTAGCAAAAACAAAACAAAAAAAGTTTGTATGGTGATTGTTAGAATTGCAATTGTGCAATCAAAGCATCGTTATGGACTGCTTTGGACTTTTTTTTTTTTCTTTATTGGTTTTATTTTGAAATGATTTGAATGTTCACTTCAGATGACCCTTTGCTAATGGTGGAACATTTTAAAGGTGCATTACGCAATTTGTTTTGTTTACCATTTTTTTTTTATACGTCAGTGAACTCCATGATCTAACAGCTTTGAAAAAGCTTTGAAATGTGATTCACGATCTCAAGTGTGTATATTTAAGTGACAGTGTGTAGAATTTGTTGACATCTACTGGGGAATTTGCATTTTGCAGCTACATCGAGGGGATTTCACTCTCAAGCCACAGTGTTTTTATTCTAAATTCTCTCTCTGTCAATTGAAATGAAGATGTTTTCAACCAAATCGTACACACTGGACCTTCAAACTATACTCTACCCTACTTAAGAAGTATACAGTGTAGTGGGTGACTTTTTTTGGACTTATTCCAGTGTGTCCACCTTAATCCGCTCTGATTCCAGGCCTGGACCCCTGCGCCCTGGGAAACGACTGTGAACACATCTGTGTGAACAGCAACGCCTCCTACCTCTGCCAGTGTCGAGACGGGTACATCCTGAATGCAGACGCGAGGACGTGCTCCCTCAAACGTAAGGGCATTGTGATTCCTGCAGCAAATGGATCAAAGATGGCCGATGTGACCGCTTCCTGAAGGAACGGCTGTATCACGTAGACTCAGAAGTCAAAGTCGTCCTACTTTATGAGTGAATTTAGTTTTTTTTTTTAAATGTCATGATTGACACTGACTGGCAAAAGAGGACTCCTGATTGGTTACATGTCTCTGGGGGCGGGACACTGTCCACTGGCTCCAAAGGCACAAGAGGGCAGCACCTCTGTGCATGTGATATTTTTGTTATGTATTTGTGCAACGAGAGGGAAATCGGTCATGTTGTCCATATTCATTTTAATGTCATTTATTTTGATTTGATTTGATTCTTTACTATATCATATCATATTGTTTATATATATATATATATATATATAATAATATATATATATGTATATATATATATTCTATACGTATATATATATATATATAATTTTTTTTTTTACATTTGTTTCTGTCATTATTTAATTTACAATGAAACACCCCATTGTAGAATGTGTATCCAAACCTTTTGGAGCATTATCCAAGTCAAGTGGGTGGTATCATCACATGTGTTCAACCTCTGCCTACAAGATCTCTCTCTCTCTCTCTCTCTCTCTCTCTCTCTCTCTCTCTCTCTCTCTCTCACGGCGCAGGGTGACCCGCTGCCAGACCGCTGCCGCCACCGTGGATCCCATCCAACGGCTTTTCACGCCCCCCCCCCGTTGCAGCGGTGGTGGCGGAGGTGGTGGCGGAGGATCCTTGTAAGTGTGAGTCCAGACTGGCCTTCCAGAAGCAGGCGCAGGCGGCCATCCAGCAGCTGACAGCCAAGCATATCCTTCACATGTTGTCTGACATGGACCACACTTTGCTATAAACACAGTCTGAGCCTACAGCTGTTGTTATAGGAACATATACGTGTGTGTGTGTGTGTGTGCGTTAAATGGAGGTACAGCATATGTGTCTGTGAGCACCATGTTTCCTTGACTGACCTCACTGGCCGATGTGTCTGGGAGAATCGAGCGTCTGGAGAACATGTTGGGTCGAGCGTGAAGGTCATAGCTCTCAGGCCTCTGTCTCCTTTCAGGTGATTGATGGTTGTTTTTTTTGTTTTGTTTTTTTTAAATCTTCCCACCCACCTCAGAGTTTGACCTGTTGTTTATTTACGTTGTGCAGTGATGGCTCGTTTCCTGTCAGGGACGTGGACGTCTCCCACATCTGCTTCCTGTCGTCCACCGTCCTGTGAGGACCAGAACCACGGGCCCAGTGAAGATGTGCTGCATGGAGCAGAATTCGGAGTCTCCCAACAACAGATGATTTATATATATATATATATTTATATATATATATATATATATATATATATATAAATATCATATTTTTATGAGCTGGTAATGAAAGTGCTGTAAAAGTATCTTACAGTATTTCCTCAGTGATGGGACCAAAGATAAAGACATTCATTGTACTGTATTAGTAGTTCTGTTTGACTCTGTTTGTGTATATTGTACATAGTGGTTCCTTGTGGGAAATGTTATAATGTAGTGATTAGATTTTTTGATTTGAATAGAAACATGGTAGGATGCTCCAACACCTATGTAATAGTTTAATAGTGTTTTATTTTTTATTTTATTATATGCTGTACATATACATATATGCATGTATATGTTTTATAAATGTACTTATGTGTAATGTTTGTTTTCTATACATGTAAGAAAATAAACAACTGGACAATAAAGATTTTCCAAATGTGATTTTTTTTGTCATAAGTGATTCAACTTTATACCTTTGATTTTAATAATGGTAATAGTCAGAACAATGCACAAAGTTAAATGTTCATGCTAAATGCATTTGAAACATTCTGATATGTTTGCCTCTAATTAAGACGAATGGGAAATGTATTAAATAAAAGAGAAAGAATTGAAATATCTAACAATGTATTATCTTCATGTCCAAGAATATCAACAATATTTAACAAAATGAAACATGATTTAATTACAAGCTGAACACGAGTTCTAATAAATGACCTCAAATTAAATAAATAATAAATAAGAATATTATCCATACTGTGACATTTTTTTTAAATCATTACCTTAAAAGATGGAAAATGAAGGCTGAGCCTGAGTTTTCCTCAGGCCGTGTAAATCTCAGCGGAGGATGTGGAAATAGACGAGGTCACACATCGGTCCGTGTGATATCGATGTAAATCCCTGTGACACGTATCTGTTCCTGTGTCAACACGGAAAGGTAAATACTGCGGCCGCTCCGACATTTCTATTAACAACGTGCCATAATTCACCCTCACCTCTGAAAAACAGGGCGACCCCTTTGATTCCCGGGGTCAGGGGGAAAATGACTGCGTGACCTTTGACCTCCTGGCTTTCACTCAGAAAGTCCAACTCGATGCAGAATGAATGGAACGGTGAAATAAAGTAGTCAGGCGTGTAACCATGGCAACAGAGGGGATTCCATCACGGCGTGGCTGACAGGCCCATGTGTCCCTGTGTCTTTTAGGACCCTCAGCGGTGTCTTACAGGCTCCTTCAGCCAAACAGAATGGAGCTGTTCTGACAACAGAGCGTCTCTGTCTGCGCCGTCTGTGTGAGGCCGAGAGTCAACACGCCAACGTTTACCTGCTGTCTGGTTTGGATCCTCTCCTTCCTTCCTCTCGGCACACAGCTGCTTTATGTTTGTTTGCTATCTGCTGTGTGTGCGGCTTTCATGGTTACCACACACACACACACACACACACACACACACACACACGGGTGGCCACAGAGGTGAGCCCAGCGGTGTTTCAGTGGAAGAAGATGAATGGGACTCGCACGCCTCTGAGAAGTGGGAGAGACACATGAAGTCTGGGGTCGGAGCACGATGAACTTCTTTAAAGGTGCAGTGTGTAGGGTTTGGTGACATCGAGTGGTGAAGTTGCGTGTTGCAGGTGCCTTCAGGTAACAGAACAGGGTGTTTAGGAAAAACGCTGTTATATAAGTGTGATTCTTATCAATAGATCCCTCTTGCCTCCTCTTACACACTGCACCTTTAAAGGTTTATGATCTAGTATCTGTCCTGGATCTGTCAGACTGAGGTGGACTTTAATACTTTGTGCCAATTCTCTCAGCCAACAGCAACTTTTAGAGCGAGAACATGCCCACAGTGAAATCTTTGTGTTCATCCTACCTGGTTTATGTGCATATTCTCTGTTCATATAATCATTTTTCATGGGCAAGATTTGTTGGCCTTTATTGATCTTTTCTTTTCTATTCTATTCTGTGGATTCTGAAACATTGAATGCCTCGTTACTTCACCCTCAGCGTGTGTCACTGTGATGTAACGCTCAGGAGTTGACCCACATCTCCACAAGCGCTATGTTATTGGCATTTTCTCAGAAGTGTCAGAAGTGTGACCTCGTCCTCCGGGGTCAAACCGGTCGGCGTGAGATCCGTCTCAGCTCGTCCAGGCGGCATGAACATAAATGGGCCGCAAATACAGGAAGCGGCCTTCGCTTACTTAAGGTTAAACTTCCTCACCCGGGGAAACAGCAGGAGAATCTCTCACCACTTTGGTTATGGGCTCGGCCTCATTGTGGAGTGTTTACTACAGCGAGCGTCCACACTGACCACTGATCCACAGCTGCTGTGACAGAGGTTTGGGGTGGTTCCATTTTCTTTCCATGATATTTATATTAGCAAAGTAATGTTTTTTAAACATTTATAGCTTTATGGTTGTGCTACACATACAATGGGCTATGTTGCTGTGTTGCTCAGAGTGGGTTCACATGCCTTTGCAGCTTTGTTTTAAAGAGAGCAAAGTCAAGTCTGCCACCTGCTGTTAAAAAATAATATATGAACCATCTGTTCAAATATTGAAATGATCTCGTCATAAAAAAAAAATTCTAATATATTATTTACAATTACTTCTTAGTCCTCGCAGTTTATTTTATTAAATTAAAAATAAATTACAATTTTATTTAAGTTAAAATAAAATGTGATGAAATGATCCAAACGAACGCAGAATCATCAACAGCGACGTTATGGTCTAGTTAAGAAAAATAGCCTTCATAGTAACAAAGTGGAATAAGGAAGCTGTCAATTAATATTGACCACAAGACCCGCCTCATTCCTGACGCATTGAGATATGATTGGACAGTATCCTGCGTGACGTTACGGCGGTGTTTACGGATACGAACGGTAACAGGTCACAGGAACCGGCTCATGGAGCAAAACAGCTCAGAACTGCTTCAAGATGCAAA
>JAFBJT010106437.1:40818-51261 GCA_016785325.1 Chascanopsetta lugubris
GGGCGGACGGAGGAGGGGAGTGGGGGGGGGGGAGCGCAGGCCCCCTTTCTCTGGACAGTAGGGCTTTTTCCAGTAACAGCTGTGCTTCTCTCACGAGGGGGCGGCAGCAGCACTGGGAGAGAGGCTGCTTGGGACAGATGGAGCAGCCCGGCACCACCTCCCCTCTCACCTCCCACCAACGCTCCTCTTATTAAAAATACATCTCCACCTCCATCACTGTGCGTGTGTGTGTGTGTGTGTGTGTGTGGCTCCGTGTGTACAGTGTTTGCTCGCTGCGCACTCACTGACGAGGCCGGTGTTTATTTGTTTGTGTTGTGCATTTATTTATCTGTCCTCTGAATGTGTCCCCTCCGTCTCGTCCTCCGGACCAGACCTGATCGTGTGAAGAGTAAGATAAGATAAGACAGGAGAAGATGAGGAGAAGCTAAGATAAGGAATTAGAGAGAAGATGACGTAAGATTTTGGAGACGAGACAATGTCAGGTCAGAAAAAGATGAGTTAAGACAGACTGAGATATTAAAGGTTATATAAGAAAAGAAAAGATGAGTAAATAAATAAATAACATAAGATGAAGATAAGATATACAAAACAACTTGAGACGTTAAGATAAGTTGAGGTCAAATAAGGTAAGGTAAGATCTATAGGGCAGAAAAAGATTCAACAAGACAAGAAGAGACATGGGACTTAAGATTCTTATCTTGGGAGACGAGATGAGGTCCGAAAAAAATAGATCAGAAAAGTAAAATATTGGCTAAGAAAAGAGTAGACATGGGACTTAAGATAAGATAAGGACAAATAAGATAAGCTGGGATACTGAAGAGGTCATAGGATGAGATGAAGTTAAGATGAAATCACCTGAGAGAAGTCAGAGAAAGATCAGATCAGACGAGATGAGACATGGAACTGAAGATGCGACGTGATCTCTCCTCCTCTCTGTCTCACTCTCTCCCTGACTTTCTTCTTCTCCTCCTCCTCCTCCTCCTCCTCCTCCTCCTCCTCCTCCTCCTCCTCCTCCTCCTCCTCCTCCAGTCGGAGGAGCTGGCCAGTGGCCGGTGCCAGTGGCATATGGCTCTCCACTGAGCTCAACATCCATACACACAGACAGGCCCATCAGTCATGGCTGTGGCTGGACGAGGGGAGAGAGCAGGCCTCTGATGAATGGTGTTTAGGACTCACCTGCTGTTTCAACATTACCAGCAGCCCCCCCCCCCCAACTCACACACACACACACACACACACACACACACGCGCGCGCACGGCATCGAGAAGTGTACGATATCATGAAGTACGACCCTCGTGTGCGCACATCATGTACGCCAGGTTATAGCAAATAATAAATATGCTTCTTAAAGCCCTCGAACAGAACCCCGGGTCAGGCCTTCGTAGACCAATTAATGCAGAGCATCTGCCGTATAGAGGGAGAGAGAGAGAGAGAGAGAGAGAGAGAGAGAGAGAAAGAGGTTCCGGTGGAGAGAGGAGAGCTCCTCCGACGCTTCCTCTCTGCTACAGGAAGCACGGAGGCCGCCTCTCCTCCATTAAACCACATCAATCCATTCTTGGGGGATTCTCTCTCTCTCTCTCTCTCTCTCTCTGTCTCTCTCTCTCTCTCTCTCTCTCTCTCTCTCTCTGCCGTTCTATGGCGAGAAAGCAACGCGTCTTTGTTCCTCCTCGGGCGCCGGGCGCTTTTTTTTCTGCCAAATTTAACAGAAGGCTCGGAGGGTAACAGGGGTCCAGCCCGGTATCACCTTCTGGAGCAGAGCAAGTCGCAGAGAGAAAGACAATCAGCGCTGAACCCCGCTGTCTGCGGCACAAAGTGAAAAGACTCTAATTGGGCTTTTTTACGCTGCATTTTCCTGCAGGATTGCTGGATCATGAAAAAGCAATTAAAGCTCAGAGCGGCGGCGATTCATTCGCTCTTATTTCTTTCTTTTCTTTCCCTTTTTTTCCACCCTTTCGTTGCAAAGAAATAAATTTGAAATCACTTATGTGAGACAAGAGTTTGAGAGAGAGAGAGCGAGAGAGAGAGAGAGAGGGAGGGAGGGAGAGAGAGAGAGGGAGGGAGGGAGCAGCTGTCTGATTCAAAGATTAGAAATATGAAGTGGAAACAGAATCAAATGACAAGAACATTTGTGTCGTGAATTATGTGCAGGAGATATTTGTACTTTTACCCTTAAGGAGCTTACCTGAAAGAAATGTGGTGGGACTGCAGTTCTCGTTGTTGCATCTAGAGGCAGCGGTGCCCACAAAACTGTGACCTCAGGACTGAAGGGAGGAGAGGGAACACAGAGGGTCAGAGTTTTTAGTTTTTCTCTCCGGTTATAAACCAGAAGAGGTCAAAGGTCAAAGATGATACAGAGTGAAGAGTTTTGATAAAAAATATTTTAAGAATAAAATCTAATTTAGAAAAATAAATAAATATTTTCAACCGTTGTTTTCTGAGTTTTAAACAATTCAGAGAATGATACTTTTCCCACACAAACACACTTTCAATCCCAAAAACAAATTCTTTAATTTGTTTAGAAAAATAAATAATGTGAGCAAATACGTGCTTACATGTTTTTATTTGCTCCATTTGAATTGTTAATACAGTTAATGAAAAAATTAACTTTTGTGTCATGCTGAGAAATTAAAATTAAAATTCCCTCCTCCCCTTCAGGAATTTACAAAACAAAACAAAGCAAAGCAAAGCAAAACAAAACAAAACAAAGCAAAACAAAGCAAAGCAAAGCAAAGCAAAACAAAACAAAACAAAACAAAACAAAACAAAACAAAACAAAACAAAACAAAACAAAACAAAACAAAACAAAACAAAACAAAACAAAACAAAATAAAAAAACAGGCCAAATTAAATCATTCAATAACCAAGATTAAATGACATGAAACTATATATTTCATCGTACATTCTGGGCTTCAGATTACACGAAGACTAACTTGACCCTTTCAATGACATTATATCCATTCATGTTAATCTGCTGTAATGACTCATAATTACTGACAGCAGATCAGAAGCAGCTCCATTTTCAAACCCGAGCTTTGTTAACCAAGCGCAGGACTGTCCCCCAACTCTGAAGGTTCCAGTCGGCAGAGTCCATACATTGTAAATGAGGTCTGTTAATGTACTCCACTCTGCTCCCACACACACACACACACACACACACCAACAGTGGTGGGTGTAACCACACACACACACACACACACACTGGAAGACTTGGCTGTGCGTGCACTCTGTTTTCCCACCACGCACAAAGTGATCAACTATCACACCCCAGACGGTGAGATGTCAACATGAAATACCTTCATTTGCATCGGCTTTCAGAGAAAAAAACAAAAAAAAGGCGGCAGCCCCGACTCGGTGCCACGCCGGTGACCCTCCAGTGTCTCCATAAAATTCACTTTAGCCACGGGGGTCCTGAGACCCTGCTAAATACTGCCCCAATACGGCTGTCAACAGTCCGTCAATCACATGACAGGGCCTCACGGCTGCTGCTGCACAATGCAGCACAACCACTTGAATGAAGAAGCACATTATCGCTTCGTGTTGTGTTTGAAACGCTTTCCGCCCAGAGAACTTTAGCTGCAAAACCTCTGTGTTGCTCACATCTACGTTTTGAACTTGTAAATGTGGTTTCCGTGACCTTCTTTCAGTGCCTACATTTGACACAAAGCAAATGAACAAACTCGTAAAAATTCATTTTTTGGAAAACGGATTTTACTGGAACAACTCCCGGGTTTGTTTTTAGCAGTTGATTCGAGATGCATGGAGTAAAACAGGGCAGTCAGTGGGTCAGCATGCAAATCCAGCTTCCTCAGCAAAGAGCATCTGACGTGTGAAAGCCTCAGACAGACTGATAGACAGACAGACAGACAGACAGACAGACAGACAGACAGTGAGACAGACAGACAGATAGTGAGGCAGACAGACGGCTGCATAAAAGGCGGCTCAGTGAAACAGGCTGTGGCAAGATAAGAGGCCACATCTCTAATCTGACTTGTGTGGCTGATACAGCCCCGACCGTGCACGTCTCAATCCTGGAGGTTTGGTCTGAGGAAGAGGAGGAAGAAGAGGAGGAGGAGGAGGAGGAGGAGGAAGGATTTAATTGAAAGCTGTTTCAAAGACCTAAATGTGTTTTTGTAATTAAAGCCGTACAATTAACGTGACAAGCACAGGTCATAGGGCACTGAGGGATGAAAGGAGGACAGAGAGAGAGAGAGAGAGAGAGAGGAGAGGCTACCTTCAAAAGTTGTGTGGAGACAGAGAGAGAGAGAGAGAGAGAGAGAGAGAGAGAGAGAGAGAGAGAGAGAGAGAGAGCAAGAGCAAGACAGAGAGAGAGAGAGAGAGAGAGAGAGAGAGAGAGAGAGAGAGAGGCAGTGTCATTGAAGCCGTATGGATTTCAGTATTCAGGCTGGAGCGCGGCTCAGCGAGTTAACCTCCAGACCACAGTGTTTACTCTGGGACCCTGCTCCAGATCTGGGGGGGATCCAGTTCCCTGACTTCAAACACACGCAGCAGTCGGAGAAAAGCCTGTAGCTGCTCCTCAGAGCTGCTCACACTCACAGTCCGTCTGAGCAGCTGTGGCAATTTGTGACAATATTTTCACTCTAAATACAAGAGGAGCACACGGTGACACACACACACACACACACACACACACACACACACACACACACACACACACACACACACACAGGGCCAGATGCACTGATGGGGGGAAAATGTACAGTACAAAATTTAAAAAACATATATTAATGACATCATCTGATACATTTTAATGACAAAAGCTGCAATGCATCAATAATTAAAAATGTATAGTGACTTTTAATGAGTGACTTTGCTTTTGCAGGATGTTCAAAAGGAAGTAGGAGATTAAATGTCAAATGCTGAAGAGTATTTGACCAGGCAATCTAATGTGATAATTATTTATTGGTTGTTAATTGAAACTTCACTGTAAAAGTATGTTTTTAACATCTAATGCGGATAATACACATTTATATATATAAATATATATAAGAGAAATAAATGTTGATGCTTTTCAAAATAAGTGGAAAAATGTGTCAATTACTCCAATACCTATCTATTAATTTCCTAAGACATGAAAAAATCCTTATTATTGTTTCATTAATGATGATGATGATGATGATGATAATAATAATGATAATAATAATAATAATAATAATAATAATAATAATAATAATAATAATAATAATAATAATAATAATAATGATAATAACAATAATAATGATAATAACAACAATAATAATAATAATAATAATATAATGAATAAAACAAATTAATCAGGGGAAAAAAATTAAGGGACACATTTGAAATACACATCTCTTGAAATAAACTCTGCCTTGTTTTTCTTATTTTCTTGTGGCTCTTATTTTGAAAAATGTTCTCCCTGTATTATTTAGTTCCTTGATAAATATTCTGACTGACATGTCAATTTAGTAATTTCACCAATTCAACTTGCATCAGTAAGATGTAAAAAAAAATATATTTCCTAAGTGAGATTTACTGATTGATTCGTCTTCTCTATATTTCAGGAATTCATTTTATTCACATGAAATAAAAGAAAAAGAAAATCCAGGTAATTGTGAATGAAGCTGACAACACCTTCTTTTTTTGTTTTTTTTAAAGAGCACACAGTTAATAACCTGCTCAACCAGCCATGAAATCATAATGGATCTCATTCAGAGGGCCACTGTGATGGTCCACTCATTATTGTGGAATCAAACCATTGAAAACATGGCTCACCTCCGCTGCTGCCAGCTCCACATTAAAGCCTTTAATAGAGTGGAGTGAAGTGAGGCCTGCAAACTGGAAACAAGAGACAGAAAATCTTTCTCTCTCTGCAATTACATTTATAATTCACCTCCTCTCTGCACTTTAGTGCATAAATGTTTTTAAAGCAGCTTCCAATCCCGACCGTTTATTCACTGTGTCTGCCACAATGAGGAGGAAGTGGTTTCTCCGCTCACAGCCACATTTGTGATGAGGCACAAACCACAGCGCTGGTCAATTCAACGTTTACGTAAATAAGCCGAGTTGAGTTTATTTTTTTTCTCATCACGGTGGAAAAACTCATGTTGTTGGGTTTGTATTCGGAGCGCGCAGAGCCTCTCTCTCTCTCTCTCTCTCCCTGCTCAAACAGCTGGGCGAGCTGCTCGGCTGCTGCCATGATCTTAGCGTGTTCTTAGCGTGTGACCCGTGTCACAGGGCCCACGGCCTGATGGACACAGCTGTCTTGCTGCAGGCGAAAAAGGAGCGAGGAGGGACAGAGGGAAAAGATAGAGACCGAGACAGAGAGAGAGGGAGGGGGGGGGGCAAGCGACTGCATTTGGTATGTGTGTGTGTGTGTGGGGGGGGGGGGGGGGGGGGGGGGGGGGGGGGGCAAGCGACTGCATTTGGTATGTGTGTGTGTGTGTGTGCGTGTGTGTGTGTGTGTGTGTGTGAGTGGATTCTGGCACTTTCTGGGGCATGTGCCCACTCAGCGTGGCATCCCGCTCGCACAGTACCCCCCACCCCCACACACACACACACACACACACACACATACCGACCCCACCAACAACTCCGCACAACAACAAAGTCGCACAAAGGCTGGTGACACGGAGAGGAAACAGTAACTCCAGTGTGGCCGACCGCGGCCCGACATGTTGACCGCGCCGATGACCAACGGCGAGGCCTGAGCGCTGCACGCCAACGCCATGACAACATGGCGGCTGAGGCCACGGCGGAAGGGACGCAGACGTCCCGTGGGAGCGTCCATGTTAGAAACAATGGGAATGACCATGAATGTCTCACCACTGTTTGTGGGAAACGTGATCATCACAGCAAAGCATGAACTGCATTTTATGTCCGATTCTGATTTAAACTATTTTAAAAAGTTCTCAAAGTACTTTCGTACGCTTTTGTGAGGTACTTACATATATAAACAAACAAAAGTGTGTCTATGTATGTTTATAGTCACATATTTACATGGATGCTTATGTTTATGAGTACATGTGAGTAAATGAATAAGTAACACATATATTATCGTTATCAAAATCATTCTCTTTATAATTAGCAGCATCATCACCATCACTAATTGTTTGTCATACTCAACACACGCAACACCACAATTTATCCCTACGGGGATGAATCAGGTTTTATTCTATTCTGTTCTATTGTGTTTGGGGAAAAGAAAAACACAATTTCAACTTAGAAGAAATAATAATGAAAATCAAACAATGTCCTCGTGACATTAGGAGAGGATGGAATGACGAGAGGCCCCTGGACGAGGGCCCCTGTCGGCTGCACACTGGGCCTGAGAGAGGCGTGCAGGGCCGGACAGGGCTGGGGGAGGCTCAGGGCTCATGTTAGCAACAGAGGAAGGAGCCACTCGGCCCGGAGGAGGGGCCACATGTGCCGTGGCCGGGGAGAGAGAGGGGGGGGGGAGCGAGAGAGAGAGGGAGAGAGAGAGAGAGAGAGAGAGAGAGAGAGAGAGAGAGAGAGCCTCCGACACCGCACACGCTGTCAACACGCTGACATATACATAGGCAAACATTTGTGTGGCGGCGCACCACCAGTGCATGCACACACACACACACACGCACGCACACACACACACAAACACACATACACACACACACACCGCAGGGCCAAGCCAATTAACACCCTGCCACTGCAAAGATCATATTGGGAGCAGCGGTGGAACAGGAGGGCATATGTGGATAATCATACATGCAAATGAGATGAACAAGGAAAGGCGTCGAAATTCTGGCAACAACTCGTGACAGCGACTCAAAGTGCGGCCTGGAAACACAAGGTATTATCGTACACTGAGATAAGATAAGATAAGATAAGATTATCATAGGAATTCAATATGATATTTATTTATGATTTATGATTTAAAACTGAAAAGACTGAAACTGAGACAACCATGACCAAGCTGCACATATTATGTCTTAAAGGTCAAATCTGGCATAATAGGGGGCTGTGAAATAAAATAATAATATTAAAGGTGCAGTGTGTAAAATTGAGATGAAATGGTTGTATTGGTGGAACCGCATTTACAATTTTCCAGTTATTATCACCTAAATATTTGTTTTGATAACCCTGATATGAGCGCTTCATATTCACATCCCTCCAATGGAGGCAGCCATGTTGTTTTTACAGAAGCCCAGAATGGACGAACGAAACACCTTTTTGAGTGTAATGAAAACTGAGGGAATTACTTCTTCACGTTTTGGAGAGACAATAAATATGAGGATCAGCTGCAACGTGCAACGTCACCACCAGATGCCGCCCAATCCTTCATTTGACAGTGCAACTTTTCCTTTTTAAATGTCTTTAAAGCGACAAATTAAATTGAAATCACAGATGTGGACACTTGCGAGGTCTCAGGTGCAAAATAAAAAATAAAAAATAAAAAAAATCCTTGAAGTTTGACTCCAAAACCAGAAGATGGCAACATTACCTCTGGCTGAGACTCAGAGCAGCACGGCTCTGCCTCACTGCTCCCTTTTTTTTCCTTTTTTTTTTTTTTTTAACTTATTTATTTATGCATTCACATGTTCACCTAGTGCTTCATTTATTTATTTATTTATTTATTTATTTATTCATTTACTTGCACCGCAATACAAACAGTGTATGTCTGGAGGAGAGGAGCAGGTAAATACGCTGAATTATTCACCAGGTTCCTGACTCCACTACTGGTGGTTAGGCAACAACATAAAAGACACACACACACACACACACACCTGAGGTTGAGCTGCCCATGTACATACACAGAATGTGTGTATATGCACAAGTGTTTATACAGACCCTGTAGGTATAAAGAGTTGCTCTGGTGATGGATTTATTTCAGTCTGAAGAACAGTTTTACTATCACTCTCTGATTTCCACTTCCTCCTCCTCCTCCTCCTCCTCCTCCTCCTCTTCCTCCTCCTCCTCCTCTTCCTCCTTTTCTTCTTCACTGGATCACATTATTACATAAACGTACGGACAGAGACCACTACGGGGGTTCCGGCGTTAACACCCCAAAGCAAAGATATCAACGTCAGTCCTGACTAATGCAGAGTGGGTGCCTTTCCAGCGAGTGTGTGTGTGTGTGTGTGTGTGTGTGTGTGTGTGTGTGAAGAGGAGGCAGAACAGTGTGAATGGTAAATGAGAGCCTTGGTTACAGTAGTGGGCCCCCACGTACACACCGAGGGCTGATCCACTTTACCCGGCGCTCTCAGCCGTGGTGTCACTTCAAACAGACTGAGGCCGAGACGAGACTATTTGCCCTGGTAAACAATTTAATATTTGATGTACAGTAAAGAAACACTCCTCCTCCTCCTCCTCCTCCTCCTCTAACCCTCCTCTTCTCCTCTACACTCTGTTTGTGCTCTCGTGCACGTAAGTGTGTGTGTGTGTGTGTGTGTGTGTGTGTGTGTGTGTGTGCATAGTCAGCGAGGCTACGCGAGGCAACGAGAGCATTCGAGTGCATGCATGCATAATCTCTGGGAGAGATGACGATGAAGAAAAACACACAGGCTGATGCAGTGATATGGATTTTCACCTCATGTATCATCACTTTTCTTCAGCGTCTCAATAGAGATGTTTGACATGTTTGTCCTAAAGGTACATTCTGTACGATTTAGTGACACTTAATGGTGACGGTGCATGTTGCAGCAGATCTCACCCTTTGCTTCATATGTACAAGATCAGTTTGTCCATTCTGGGCTGATGCAATGTATTGGTGCAACATGGCCGCCTCCATGTAGAGGAGTTGCTTTTGGTGTAAATATAAAGGGAAAATTCTTGAGTAATGAAAACAACAAGGTGATTTTACGTTATCATACACCTGTGTAAACATTGCTATTTTCAATTCTATGTCTACAAATGGAAAATGGAATAATTTGACCAAAACCACACGTACTGGTCCTTTAATTGCATTGGCACATATTCTCCAATGCATCCACATGGTTTTGGTTTTAAATATACTCAGTGCAGACTTCAACCATTCCCTTTAACTGAAACAATGTCTCATGAATTAAACAAAAAATACAAATAAATACGTTTAAAAATGGGACATTATTTCTGGCAGGAGACAAATGAAAAAAGAAAAAGAAAAAAGAAATTATGATTTGGGAGTTGTAAACAAATATCTATTTTGAAAAATGCTTTTTATATCCTGCAGAAATCTGCATATCAGGTAAATGTGCTCGATAAAAATGATTAAATGATGAAAACAAAGAAAAAATGGAATTTATCCACGACATCAAACACACCAGTGTGCAGAGTGCAGTCTGTCTGAGCCCGACTTATTTTCCTAATTCTGTAAATGATCAATAATCCGGGAGAAACTCCACCACACGTAGACTCGAATTAAGCGTCGGTTGCCGTGGGCGCCGAGGGAGGCGGGGCAGGGAGAAGGGTGGGGGCGGGGGGGGGGGGGGGGGCGGGGGGGACTGGCC
>JAFBJT010106437.1:70945-89607 GCA_016785325.1 Chascanopsetta lugubris
CCCCTTCCACCACACTCACCCGAGTAGTGCAGTCACAATGCAGAACTGGCAACCGAGTTACCTCTCCATCAAAAGGAACGCTGATTAACTGCTTGTCTTTCACTGGATTTCAAATGTGCGAAGTGCAGAAACGTCGCGTTTTTCAAAACACCACTTTGCTCGCTTTTCATGGCCAAAGACCCTGGTCAAGTTTTTCTTCTTCTTCTGTGGTTTTTATTTACATATAATTACACTTTAATGGAAGTCTGCCTACAGTGGGGTAAGAGGGGCCGGGGGTTTCTGAGGAGGCCCCCTATGATACAGGATGACAGGCTGTCACGCAAAGCCTGTTTATGTCGGGATGTATGGCAGAATACTATTTTATTACTTCTTTTCAAAATAAAAGCTCACGCTATTTTTGTTAGTCTTTTCAAAATAAAAGCTCACGCTATTGGATTTTCTCTTCTCAAAAATAAAGCTTGTGCTATTGTATTTTGTCTTTTCAAAATAAAAGCGCATACTGTTGTGTCTCTTCTTTTCAAAATAAAAGTTGTCTGAATAATCCAAACGCCACTTTGCTTGCTTTTCATGGCTAAAGACCCGGTCAAGAATTTTTTTTTTCTTCTTCTGTGGTTTTCATTTCCATATAATTACACTTTAATGGAAGTCTGACTACAGTGGGGTAAGAGGGGCTGGGGGTTGCTAAGGAGGCCCCCTATGATACAGGATGACAGGCTGCAACGCAAACTCCATCTCCGGGCTAATTAAACGAATCAATTAAGAGACTATTGTCGTCACCGTGTAACTGATGTTCTGTAGTAGCAGAAACGGTCCCTCGGGGACGTGTTCCGACCGCATTAGAAAACCCCCATACCCTCGACGTCTCCATCTGATACCAATATAGACACTTATTTGCGGCGTGCTGTCATGTCATTGGAGGCGGGCACATTATGGAAATTGAAATGAGAGGGGTTGAGGGGAGCAGGTCTACGCTCAGTGTGTGGCGGCGAGGTTCACTTCCCATCGCCCTCCAAGGAGAACTGGCTTCGGCAAACTCCAAAGTCCCCTCAAAGTTCCCCCCTCTCTAATAGCGGGAGCTGGAGCCGACACACCCAGCTGTGTGCATCCAGTCACTAGGTAAGGGTCGCGCAATTAGCATACTCCTCCCTGCCAGGCGAGTCGCATTGATGCAGATAAATTATCATATTAGATTTACCCTCCTCAGTTCAACTGATTGGCTCCCAAATTGTTTTAGATGGCCGTCATTAATCCTCCGCATAGGCTAAGTGCTTTGGCTCCGGATCTGATTGCAGCGAGGTGCCGGGGGTCAAATTAAAAGAATACTAATGTCTGAACTCCATCTCATTTGCAGTGTCACGACGACGCTTCTATTATGGGAAACGGAGGAAGAGTCAATTGCCAGTCGTCCGGCGCCCGATTCGGAAACTCTCAAGATGGTAATTGAGGTCCACGGGTACGAAGAGAGGAGACGTTATCAAGTGCGATCTTTGCGATATTTGTTAATTGGCACATACATATATTAGTGTGTGTGTGTGTGTGTGTGTGCGTGTGTGTCCGTGAATGAGGCTCGGGAATTATCAAAGAAAGCATAGCAGAGTTTCAAAGGCCATTAAAGGAGCAATGCAAGAACTATTCAAACAAGACCACAACAAAGGCGCCGCCAAACGTCTGTTGTAAACAAAGCAGCGCCAATAGATCTGATGCGCAGCGGATAAAATTAATACATTACACATGTCTGCCCCCCCCCTTCCCCCCACCCGACCCACCACCCCCAGCTGCTGTGTGCAGGGGAGACTGACATATTTATGAACGCAGCAGATCTGAGGACCTGACCCCGAGAGTCCAGTGGATCCATGTCACTGCAGTATCTTTGTAAGCTGACCCTGTTTGTTTAAGGCCCACAGTGCTGGCACCACATGAGTGGAACGGGGCTGTGGCGGCGGCGGCGGCGGCGGCGGCGCCGCCTCGGCCATCCCCGGCTCCTGTGGCCAAAGTCAGCATCGGCATGTCGTCGAGACCCTCTGATGCAGATCAAGGGATTATCCTCCCCATCTCTCTCTCACACACACACACACACAGATACAATTCAAATTGTATTGATGTGCATGTGTCCTCAGTACACACATGAACTCTTAAAAATAGATGGGACTGAGCCTTTGCATAATTTATGCACGGGCTCTTAATAGCATTGGATCGTCTTACTGTGAGTCCAAGAGGCAACGTGATGATGATGATGATGAGGAGGATGATGAAGATGTCAAAGGCAGGGATACACTAAATGGCACAGACATGGAACAGCTACAATATCAGTCCTTAGATCTCTGTATCTTAGACACGACTACAACAGGGGGTAATGTAAAGTCTCCCTGATGGGATGGAATTCAGACGACGTCGGCCGACAGAGGTGAATGAGAGTTCTTTTGAAGCGCACATGTGACTCATCATCAAGTAGAGTGAGTTAAACTATTATTATGGGATGTCCTCCGTCTCCAGCTGACAACAAGAAATCAGCTTTCACATGGTCTATTAAACAAACACGCTGAATATAAACTAGAGGTTGAATGATATTGTTTTGGCGAGGCATTTCTTATCAATTATTTGTAATGAATTATGTAAATTCAACACTGTACCTAACCCTTACCTTACCTTACCTTAACCAGTGTTACGTCAAAACCTGATTTCACTATAGAATGTAATATAATTTAATATTTGTCCCTGCAAGTTTCACAAAGTAATTCTGATCAACTGTTCTCATATCATTTATTCTTAAGAATGTTAAAAGTGCATTACAATGCCTGTCATGAATGCTTTGTTGGAGGATCCTTCAAAAATAATGAATAAAAGAGCAGCCATTTTTTTCAACATAATAAAACGTAGACACAGATGATCTGCAAAATAGTGACCACCTGGTGAACAGGCTTTTAGACGAAAGTGGTTTCTCTCAATTGTGCACAAACACAGAAAACGCAACTCTATATTACTTTATAATACATAGTGAATTTAGATAATTGCCTCTGACTTAATCTATTGTTATTCTGGGTCAGACGGGTCCAATGGTTGCCATAACACCACGTGTTCCACTTGTGACCGTGAAGCACCACTTAAGTTTGTGTTTATGTCCCTATTGTGCAAACAGCAAAGGCCATAATACACTGGGACATAAAGGAGATGATCCGCTTATGTCACGAGGGGACACGAACAAATACCGTGAACTCAGGCGGCCGGAGCAACTTCAAAAGTTCAAAAGTCAATTTTAATTCATAAATTTTTAAACACAAAACAATTTCTCTTTTGAACACACGCACACCCTGCTGTGTCGTCGAGGTCTGAAACCTCTGTTTTTGTCCTTCAGCTACTCGACGATGCTCAGGTGTGTTTCTTTCTTCCTTCTCTAAAGTCTCTCTTTCTCCCCGCCTCCCTTACACCTGTCATCTGGCGAGGCTAACCCCTGGTAGCTCCCCCGCCAAATGCACACACACACACACACACACACACACACACACACACACACACACAGTAACTCCCCGCCAAATGCCCCCCCCCCCGCCCCTCGCACGGCAGCCAGTGTCAGCGAATCAGCTGAACCGTCTCCGCCCCGAGAGTAACCCCATGACAGACAGCCCTAGTGGCCTCCCCTTGTCAACGCAGCCTGCCTGGAAAGCTGACAGCCGGGGCACAGGTTGGACAGGCTACTGTACGCGGGAGCTTGCAACCGGGGCCCGGGGCCTGGAGGAGAGGATGGGGTAAGGAACAGCGGAGCGAGTCCTCATCATATGGTGTGTATTTATATAGCTCTTATACACACACACACACACACACACACATTCATGCTGTGCATCTACTTTGTACTTTGTAAGTACATGGGACAATGTGGGGTTCAGGGACTTGGCCGAGACACCGTGCAGCACGTAGAGGTATCAAACGTGTGGCCCGTGGGCCAAACGTGGCCTGCGAGATCATGTGCTGAGGCCTGTGAGATCTTAAAGGTAAGTGATTGTATGACGATAAAAGTACACTGCTCATGAACTAATCACACAGGCCACTTTTTATGTGTACCAATATATTCAGTGTGCTTATTATTCAGTGTTATTTTCCAATGTGGTAAAGGTGCAGTGTGTAAGATTTTAGTCATTTTTGTCACTTCTAAAATTATTACAAAACAATTATATACCAACATCTTCGTGAATTTATAATCACCTACGTGTTTGATTTTTTTTACATTACCCTTAAATGACATCATTATTGTATAGTTATATGAGGAGCAGGTCCTCTCTACGGAGGCAGCCATTTTTTTTTACAGTAAACCAGAGTGGCCGTACTAAACAAAATACTGACAACTGAAGTCGACCATAAATGCAGATGCAATTTCAGCTCTAGAGGTCACCGAATCCTACACACTGCACCTTTAAGGAGTAATTAGTCCAGTTTAGTCCCACAATTAAAAGCCCCTTGAGAGCAAACTGTAACGCTGATGTGAAAACGAGTTTGACACCCCTGCCATACGGAAGGGGGGGGGGGGGGGGGGGATCGAACCCCCGACCCTCTGGTCTGGTCCAAACCCCCTCAGCCACAGCTGTGTATAGTATGAATGTATCCTGGGATGTAGATGGAGGGGGGCTATGCCAGGATCAGGCGGGGCCGGACGAAAGCAGCGGAGCTTACCGCGCCGCTACAGCTAAAGGATGGGAGCAGACTGACGGATCTGTAAGGTGTTGAAACCCAAAGCTGGGTTCGATCCCGCTCTTCAAGGGGCTGTGATACATGAGGAAAATGGGGATTGTAATTGCAAAGGTCAGCTCCTGACAAGGTTACTGCACCATTTGGTGTATATGGGGCTGGCAGAGGCGAGTGGTCAGTCAGGAGTAATTAGTCCAGTTTAGTCCCACAATTAAAAGCCCCTTGAGAGCAAACTGTAACGCTGATGTGAAAACGAGTTTGACACCCCTGCCATACGGAATGGGGGGGGGGGGGGGGAATCGAACCCCCGCCCCCCGGGTCTAACCCCCGACCCTCAGGTCTGGTCCAAACCCCCTCAGCCACAGCTGTGTATAGTATGAATGTATCCTGGGATGTAGATGGAGGGGGGCTATGCCAGGATCAGGCGGGGCCGGACGAAAGCAGCGGAGCTTACCGCGCCGCTACAGCTAAAGGATGGGAGCAGACTGACGGATCTGTAAGGTGTTGAAACCCAAAGCTGGGTTCGATCCCGCTCTTCAAGGGGCTGTGATACATGAGGAAAATGGGGATTGTAATTGCAAAGGTCAGCTCCTGACAAGGTTACTGCACCATTTGGTGTATATGGGGCTGGCAGAGGCGAGTGGTCAGTCCCCGCAGAGCCGAGATTGAAAGGTTGGCCTTGGCCCGCAGCCGGGATACTGTCATTCCTCCATCCTCCTGCACAACAACCCAGATAAGAGGCTCCGACTCCCACTTCTCCCTCTCTTCTCCTCTGACAAGCCTTCACGAGGAGGAGGAGGAGGAGGAGGAAAAAAAAAACCCTTACTCACACATTCAAAGCCAAGACTCCATGTTGCATGATGTTTTTGTTGTGTTTTGACAGATCGTTGACATCCCATTTATATTTAATCACCTGGCTCAGCTTGAGAATCGGTTCGCATTGGAGAAGAAGAAGAGGCATGAGGCGTTTGTTTCCCCCCCAAAAAAGTGGGACATGTGGTGGTGACACCACAAAAAATGAGACTTGTCTCTCTGTCATGTGCATGATAATTCTCGATTCCGGCCTTTGAAACCAGCAACACACACACACACACACACACACACACACACACACACACACACACACACACACACACACAGACACATAAATAAAGGCAGTATGAATTCTAATTGAGCATTTCTTAATCAAGGGATACACACGCCGAGAAAGAGAGGAAATAATAACAGGCATGTAATAAAAAAACAGGACACTGAGATGAGCACACATCCGACTACAAAGAGCGTGGTCATGTCGTCAGGATTGGCAGACGTGCTTTTGTTTTTCGGGGGCACTTTGCATTTTCACTCCAATTTAAAAACGTGTCTCATCTTTCACTGGGATGCATATCGCTTTAACATCAAACAATGGAGGGGAAATAAAAGTGCAGCCCTGCAGGGGGAATAAGCACCATATCAACCACGTCTCTGAATGGGTCCCTAAGAGGAGAAATTGATAATTTGTTATCCTGTTCCTCCTCCACTGTCAGGAACAGACTGAATAGCTGCTTGGAAAGAAAGAAACAACGATGAATCCGTCTCCGTGCCCTTTGGAGGTTCGCTCTCCAGAACCTGCCTTGATCAAGACTTAAAGCGATGATGTTTCTCGGAGGCATTAATTCCTGTTTGTTGGTGGGAGGGGGGGGGGGGCTTTCAGATTTCTGAGAATTGTCAGAGAACATAAGCGCTTTGCTCCCGTCTGAGCCTTCCTAATAATAGTGTTATGAGGGGCAGGAACTGTCATGTGCACAAATAAAGGCACGGGAGGCAAGAGGAGCAGCAGAATGGAGGCTGTGATTGAGACGTGTGCCTCTGCCACAAAGGTAAAATTCATTATCATGACAACTAATGTGGGTTTTAACTGCAGAGAATATGGATTTGTGGAGCTGAATGCAAACCTGGCAACCCAAGGAAAGGCAAAGATACAGATAGGAGAGGAGCTGGTGATTCACTGCTGCTCGTTCATGTATGCACACACACACACACACACACACACACACACACACACACACACGTGCAAGCGCTACACACCAACTGTGTAGATAAAAAGAGATCGTCACATGACAGATTCCCAGCAGATTGTACACGCAGAGATCTTAGGTCTTAGCTTCTGTGCCTTTTGACTTGAAGCGCATACAGAAAAGAAGCGCTCCCCTCACAAACAGTAGCTGCAGCCGCCCCCGAATCAGAATTCAGGATCGGGATTATGTGCTCAGTCAGACATATCTCAATTTTTGAGAAGCAGGGGGAGAGAGAGAAAAAAGGGGGGGGGGGGGGGGGGCATGATTCCAGGATGATTTTGAGTAATATTTAAGGGCCTCCATTCCACCAATGGGGTCACTTTGAAGCTTTCCAGGGAGCTTTGAATGAAACGGAATGGGTGTGCTAATGAAGCCATCAGAGGAGATGAGAGGAATGCCAATGATGGATAGAGATAGAGGTAGAGGTAGAATGACAGACAGACCGACAGACAGACAGACAGACAGACAGTTAGATAGCGTGAATATGATGTGGATTAACAAATGACATCACAGCTTCAGAACCACTGAACTTGTCCACTAAAGTGTACCTATTAAAGTGGTTACAATGTGCAGCTTGCAAGGGGTGATAGATTGATAAATAGATAGATGGAGTTCTTGGTGAGGCCAAGGACAAACTGTCCTATTACTCATATAAAGCTGGAAAAAAATAATTTTGGAAAAAATTGTACCGGGATGCTTTTATTTTTAAACGTTCCCATGTGTATGTGATATGTGATGAAGGGTGGATGAATGGATGGATGGATGGATGGATAGATGGATAGTGAAAAGAAATTTAAAAAAAATTGTATCAAAATGCCTTTTATTTCTCCCATTTCAGAAGAAGCTATTAGTGTCATGATAATGACCATTATAAAAGTAGAAGAACTATCACATGAGTATGTTTTCAATCATTCTATCTCGTGAGAACGAGAGCACGTAACAACTGAGTTTGGCACTGCAACGGGCAACAATCTCATGTGCCCCCCTTGCACTCGACTGCCTCAGCGTGATCTGGTGATATCACGCCACACTGTCTTCAAACCATCACATCTCTTGCTCTTTGTTCGTGCACGTGCCGCAGGAAGTTGCCTTGCCCTAACTTGTGAAGGACTGAGCGTGAGGGGGAGCATAAGGTTTGGGGCGAGCGAGGCAGAGCGGCGGAGAGCGCTGGGACTTTAGCGGCTTAAGCCAAATACATATTTATGAGCGGCTTCCACCCACAAGCCTGACTTTTCAAACCCAGCCAAGCTCAGGCGGGCGTGTAGGCACACAAGCTGGGCCAGGATAGGGCAGGCTGATTGGGCCAGGATCGGCAGGGGTTCGGGTCTCGGCTCGACTTTGTTTACGTAGCATTGTGTCCTTTTAGCTTCCACGGCCATATTTGGGGCGATATGCAGGATATTGCAGGAATATGCAATTAAAAAGTGTGTTAGAGGTCCGTCAGATTCCCCTGCTCTTGAGAAATATCATACTTTTGATGAGATCCGGGGTGGATTTATAAGGTTTCTTGAAGGGGGAGGAGTCAGGGAAGAGTCAGAGGGAAGCCTCTCAGAGTTTATGTACTCGTCTACCTCCGTGTATGTGTTTAACTTTTGATGCGCTTGATATGTGCACTTTTTGTTTAGAGTTGTTATTTTCTATAAAACTGACTTTTTGCATACGGAATGAGCCTGTCACAGACTATGGTCTTATATGGTAATAATATGGAACCCCAGTGTAGTGATGTATCACCTTGCAGCCTTTTTTGAATATAACTTTTATCATTTTCTATATAATCTAAAGGTGCAGTGTGTAAGATTTTGGCCATTTTAGTCACTTCTTAAAATATTACAAAACAATTACATTCTGACATTTTCATGAATTGATCATCACCTCAATGTTGTTGTTTTTTCCCATTACCCTTAAAGGAGCATGTTAATGCATATTTACGTGAGGAGCGGCTCCTCTCCACGGGGGCGGCCATGTTTTTACAGCACCAAAAGTATATGTACTCAACATCTTCTGAAGTATACCATAGGTTCTCCTCGGTGCTTAGAAGCGAGAGGTGATGGGACACAACACGCAACTTCACCTCGAGGGGGTCACCAAATCGTACACACTGCACCTTTAAAAACAAAAACAAAAAAGTAAGTTAGAGTGTAGAGTTAGAGAACTGAGATCCTGAGACCATTATGTAATATAGGTAAGGTGGGTGGACTCGGAGGGAAGGATGAAAGGCAGAGTCTGGCGGAGGATCTCCGAGAGGGATTTTCGAACTGTGTTCATCCTTTGAATAATTCCGCCGCTAAGCATCTTCCTTCCCTTCCTGCTGGTGTTCCTCCTCCCGGTGCTCTCATGACCTTTTCCCTCCTCAAGGTCACCGCGTTCAGATCCGGCCCGCCTGAGAAGGAGCCACTGCGATGGAGGAGCGGTGCGATGGGTGGGTTATCGACGGGGCCCATCCGGCGTGGCCACGACCACCTCGGTCTGGTCTCCTTCACCCACTTCTTCAAGGCTGCCTTTAATCTCTCCCCGTGCCTCCCGCTCCGTGCCTTTGATGCGCCGATGCCCTTCCTTCACTTACTCAATATTTGATCTATCTCACTTCATACGGCTAAATCCAGTTGAAGTGGATTCACACAGACAGGGTACTCCCTCTCCTCTCTCTCTCTCTCTCACTCGTTCTTGCTCGCGTTCAACAAAATGACCAGCGCACCGACGGCGGGAAATCACTGACTTTGTCGTTCAAGGTAGAGTGCGTAAGATTTGGTGACATCTTGAGGTGAAGTGGCGTGTTGTATCACCTCACCCTCACCCTTCTGGCCACGCAGGAGAACCTATGGTAGACTTCAGTTGTCATTCAAACTTAAAGGTGCAGTGTGTACGATTTCAGTCATTTTTGTAACTTCTAAAACAAAACAATTACATTCTGACAGTTTCCTGAATTTATAATCACCCAAATGTTTTATTTCCCATTCCCCTTAAATGAGTCCGATAATGTATATTTACATGAGGAGCGGGTCCTCTCTACGGGGGCCGCCATGTTTTTTCAGTAGCCCAGAGTGAACATCCTATAACTTCTTTTGAGTTTTAATGACAACTGAAGTTGACCATAGGTTTTCAGGTGTTCAGAAGGGTGAGAGTGAGGTGATGAATACAACTTGCAACTTCACCTCTAGATGTCACCAAATCCGACACACAGCACTTATAAAGGGCTCATTTTAGGGTCATGAAAAAAATAAAACTTTTATGTGATTATAAATTCATGAAAATATCAGAATCTAAATGTTTTGTCATGCTTTTTAGAAGTGACAAAAATGACCAAAATCTTAAACACTGCACCTTTAATTGATGCATCGATCAATCAATTGCATATACGCGGCACACGTAAATTCCCCGCCAGCTCCCGTTCTCCGCACACACGTTACTATGTCTTAATAAAAGTCAACCAGCTGCTGTGCCCCCGCCCACCACGCTAAGACAGAGGTGTCGGTATCAACTCTCACCTCCTCCCCGCCGGCAACCCACGGACGAGCCCACGGTGCCGAAACAAGACACCGAGTTACAGCCTGTTTACCTCGACGTGAGCTCTAACACGTGTCGTGTAGGTTGATAGACTTTGTTGTCAGGGTGGAAAAAAAGAAAAAGTGTTTCCATAAACAGATGTTTCATGTTTTACAGTAGATGGACTCCTGAAACATGCAGTTTTCATGCAGGCTGCTGTTGACTGGCTATAGTCGGGGGGGGGGGCAATTAAATATAGAAGGGGGCCACACAAGAAAACAACACAACTGTATAATCAGTAAGTTCAAAAATTGAAATTAAAATGTGTGTCAGGATAAAAATTCAACCTTCAACCTTCAACCAAATGAAAAAATAGAGAGTGGATTTGGATGCTAGACAATACCAATCCATTTGAATAAATACCGATAGTTTGCTCAAAAATACAGAAATCACTCATTTCAAAAGCTGGAAATGAATGGGGTTGGTTTTCTAAAGTGGGACTTTTATTTTGAAGACTAAGAAAGCGAGGGGAGGTGCTGTGAACGATGCTACTGGACGCAGCTGGACTTTCTCGCATGTAAACATCAAGCAATGACGGAATGACACACACAGGAAATGGAAGCATTTCAAAATAAAAGCACATTTTGGCTAGAACAGCGCAACTCGTGCTGTGTCCTCCCCCCGGCTGCATTGAACAACGGTGTGGGCGCCATGTTGCCGTGAAGCGCCCAGGTCTGGGCTTTGATATAATTGCTGTCTCTTGGTGGTGCACGGTGGTGGGTGTCAGAGAGTGACCCTGCGGCCCGTTTGCTCAGCCTCCTCCTCATCAGGATGGAAGAGGAGACATCTACCATATGGCCCGGCCTTCTGCATCCTTGTCCCTGCATAATCACAGAGACCGTACTGTATGCAGGGCAACATCCCTCCCTCTGCAACAAACAAACAAACAAACAAACAAAGGAACACCCCCCAAAAAAGACTATATCCCACACGGGTACGCTTTGAATAATGTCCCGTTAATTTGATTAGACTTGCTCTGTAACGAGGAGAAGACCAACAAACAAACCCTGGATTTGTTTCAGCTGTGAGTCGGCTCTCTCCCGCCCACTTAACCGCAATCAGAGATTCCTTCTTGCGAGGCGGAGGGGTTTGTGTAACACTGAACTCGAACCCCTCCACTATTCTGTCGCGCATTAGTTCCACTTAGTTGGGTCCCAATGACCTATTCAATGTAAATGTACTGAGCTGTAATGAGTGGCGGACCGCTGCAAGAGAGAGAGAGAGAGAGAGAGAGAGAGAGAGAGAGAGAGAGAGGGGTTCAAGGCCTTTCAGGATGAGGGTGTTCAAGCTGGTTAATGACTTTTAAAGAATAATTAGGGTGAGATAAGACAAAAGGCCAAGCATGTCTCAACAGACACACCTTTAGATTCATTCAATAAAAACAGTGTCGGGCTACAGTTAGCGACACATGAGCCACCGGTCGTTTACATACATTCAAAAACAAAGAGCTTCGACCTTCGCGGGAGGAGCAGAAGACAAAACATCTGCAATGACAACGCGACGCGACGGCCTCGGAGGCGCAAATCCACCTGCATCGCACCTCAAAGCCATTTTTGATTGAAGTGACTCTCGCTTTAGGCAAAGACGGGACTCCCACCCAAAAAAAAAAATTTAAATTAATGAGTGGGGTGAACAAATGAGTGCATCAGAGACCTATTAATGACTTAGGTGTTAAGAGGAGTGCGACACTTGCTTTCTTTTTCCTCCTCAGCTCAATTTGGCAGGAGGAGGTGTTGAGGGAAACAGGCTCTTGACATGGAGCGGCGGCGGCGGCGGCAGCCAGAGAGTGTTAGAGGGAACTTGACTCAATCTGTTGTGCTCTGGGACCGTCGCTCCTAATACTGCTTTAGCTTAATGGGCCAAGGTGTGTATGTGTGTGTGTGTGTGTGTGTGTGTGTGTGCGAGAGATAGTCTGTCTATGCTTTTCTGCACTCTGCGTGCATGTGTGTGTGTTCGCGGTGGTTGCGATGAGGGTGTACCTGTAGGCCCTCAGGGTGCCGTTTGATGCCGGCGCTCCCCCCCCCCCCCCCCCCCCCCCCCCACCCTCTCTCTCTCTCTCTCGCTCTCTCTCTCTCTCGCCCCCCGTCAGAATCCCCTAGTAAAAGCCAGGAGACAGGACTGTTACCTCCGAGACAGACACCGAGCAGATCTCGGGTTGAGCTCCCTGTTACCATGCGGCAGCCATTGGAAACAGATGGTCTCCAAACAGCCTGTCATGTTTACTGCTGCCGCCATAAAAGACAAGAGTCCAACAACACGCTCCCTCAGGAGCCCCCGTGGGATCGCACCGGGGCCTGCAAACAGCTGCCTGGAGGAGGTGGGGGGTGGGGGTGGGGGGGGGGGGGGGGGGGTGGGGTGGGGGGGGTGGGGGCGCCCGTTGGCCTCTGCACGCTCGCGCTTGGACACACACCTTGAACTGACTCCTACCTGAACCACCATCCGAAACGCCTCTATTAGCACACACACACTTAAATAGTGACACACACAAAAAGAGCCCGGCGCTCCAAGTGTCCTCCGCCAACCCGTCCGGACATGCTACATTTACCGCAATTAAACAAGCATGCCATTTGAATATCTGATGACACCTTGCAACCTGCTCCATGGGCTCTGAATATAATGGCGTCCCTGCGGAGCCTGGGAGAAATTGTCCATGTCACAGTTAATGAAGGGAATTTGCATTGTTATCTCAATTAAGGGGCGGCGGCATAATGAAGCGCACTTCTGAATTAGTTAATCGACAAAAACTTGTACAAATGTGTTGGCGCGGCCCATAGGTACGGCCCCGCGGATAATGTATATTCTTGCGGGGTCGGCGGGGTCACGTCAGGCAGGGTGGGGGGGCGCACGGTAATGAGGCAGGTGCCGCCGGACACTTCTCTCCCCTCTCCTCGGGAGTTGAGGTGGCGCTCTGACCTCCCGAACGCCTCATCCTCCATCTCTTCCCTCCCTCGCCTCCGCTCCATTCGCTCCCTCGCCCCATTCCTTCACTCACTCGCCACGTCAAATACACAAACCAGAGGCAGAGAGCAGATTGGAGCAGCTGCCCCGACCCCCAACACCCTCCGCCACAGCGCCCAACCCCCCCCCCGCCCCCGCGCCCACCCCCCCCCCCCCCCTGCCTCCTCCTCCCCCGCCCCCCCGCCCAGCATCACCCTGCCTTTCTCCAGCTCCTCCTCCTCCTCCTCCTCCTCCCTCGGGACATCAGTGCCGTGCATTGGATTCATGCCGTGGGCACACCTGCAGCCTATGCGCGGTTGTGTGCATCCATAGTTGTGTGAAGCTGTGCGCGCGCCACTCTGCTGTTTTTTTAAAATGGTTGTAGGCAAAGAGCAGAGATAATTACGACATCTTGTGTCTGCTAACATGGAAACTTGGTATATTGTGTCATTTCTTGATTTGAAGTGAGCGGGGAGAAGCGAAGGAGTCTACGAACTGTCTGCTGTGCTATTGACACTCCTTAACAGTAGGTGGTGACGATGCCCTGTGCTGCCAATGGACACCTGCCATTTCACAGATAGAGGAATATCCACAACGTTTGTTTACCGATGCAAATTCACAATGTCGAATCATGAGTACGATACAGACAACATTTTCTTATATTGAGGAAAAAACAAAATGCAGTTCATTGAGTGTAAAAGAGAATATTTCCCTCTCTGGCTTCACCCCCTGCTGGTTGTTTTTGTACATCATTAAACGTGAGTTTTGTTGGGGGTGATATTCTGTTCTATCTCGGGTTCCAACCGCTCCATCTTTTCATTCAACAAATCTGAGAAACGTTCCCTGATTTGGCTCATGGCTGGACATTGAGGGGTGATAGCGGATCCCGAACCAGACCAGCTGAGAACCTCTGGTGTAGACGACTGATTCTGGTTTGTGTCCATGCGTTGGCTCAGACACAGCTTCAGTGGAGAAGCAGGAATTGTGTTGGATGTTAGCAGGAAAACGCTCTGGCACAAAGGGATAATGTTGAATTTGGGTGGTTTCCGCTGATCTGCTGTGACAGTCTAAGTGGCTGCTCGCTCTGTGGTGTGAGATGAGTGTATTCTTGTGTGTGAGGGGGTGCTCAAGTGTGTTTTCATAAAGAGTGACTAAAGGCCGTCACTAAAGGCTCGCACAAGTGCTCTTTTGCGCCCGGGGGCCTCAAATGGCCAATGAATTATTTATAGCAGCCAGGACATGAGCTGATGTCAGGGTAGAGGAGAGGTGGCACACACACACACACACACACACACACACACACACACACATACACAAACAAACAGGGTCCTATAAACACTCACACACACACACACTGTGGCCTCTGAAGGGGGTCAGTGTGCCAGACTGCCACAGGCTAAGCAGACAGCTCATAGTCAAAGTGCACCGTGGGACAGTGGAGGCACGAGGGCCGGTCAAAGGGGAAATGGAGGGTTTCATTGGTGTTTTCTGCTCAATCTACCAACTACTGGAGCTGGAGGGAGCGGGGATGAGGCAGATCACATACATAAGCCACAGCTTGATGTCAAAGAGGGCTGTTACGGCACAATCACAGTTACTCTGCGGAGCATGCGTGGTTATGAGACGTGTCATGGGGGATAAACATACGAGGACGGATTTAAAGGTGCAGTGTGTACGATTTGGTGACCTCTAGTTGATACTCACGCACTCCGGTTTAGTGGCTTTGGTTTAAAGGTGCAGGGCGTAGGATTTCACTACATTTTTGTCACTTCTATGTGTAGAAATAGAATTACGAAACAGCTAAATACGGATATTTTTACACTTTATCACCTTCATGTACGGCTTTGTGTGTAAGAGGGTGGTGAAGTTGCATGTTGTGTCCATCACCTCACCCTCACCCTTCTGAGCATGCAGGAGAACCTGTGGTCGACTTCAGTTGTCATTAAAACTCAAAAGAGAGGACCCACCTCCTCATGTAAATATACATTAATGGGCTCCTTTTAGGGTAATGGAAAAGAAATATAACATTTATGTGATTATAAATCGATGAAAATGTGTATGTAATTGTTTTGTAATATTTTTAGAAGTGACAAAAATGACCAAAATCGTACACACTGCGCCTTTAACGGAAAGGCCACAGTAACACACCACTGTCCATCTCTTGCAGGTTTCTCCGCATGAATGCTTTCACAATAAGAGCATCATTACTGTCAAAAGCATTTAAAGCTTGGACTCTCTATACGAACCCGCCCCCATGCTCTGCACAGCCAGCACTGAAGACATGTGGACGCATAATAAAGACTGGAGAGAGATGGAGGGAAAAAAACTTTCACACAATTACTGTTGAATTACAGAAGATTAAGATTCCCTTTGCATATTTCTGTTGCACCAAATCCCTCAGTCTCAGATCTGTCGTTTCTGAATATCAGAGGAGGGATTAAAGCAAACTCCTGCGCCGTCCTCACCCCCCCCCCCCCCCCCCCCCCCCCCCCCCCCCCCCCCCCCCAAACTGTGATCTCACACATGCAGAATTACAATAATAATCTGAGGGGTCACCGTAAAACCCGGCAAGGGTGGAACACGCGATAACTTGTGCAAACACCGAGCAAAACATGCACAGTCGGATCCCAGATGTGATGAAATCTACTTTTCTTGGATCGTCCCATGTTGCTGCTTTTGGCCATTGCTATTGTCAATAGATTTATTGGCTGCGTATCACGAGACAAGACTTCATTTGGATGACTTGGTTTGGAGCGTTCAAAAGGCCATGTATTCAGGGTTATGTATTTTAATTTGGAAGCAAAAGTCACTGGTTCGAATCCCACTCTGGTCCCGCTGCAGTGCCATTGGCCCTGACACTGATACCCTGAATGGCCCTGTGACCCCGATTACTGGATAAGTGATTGAAGATGACATGACATGACATGACACTATTAGAAAAGGCTAATGGCCTCAGATGGACCAAATCACTGTAGTTTCCTTATACTGTCCATCTCCCCAGATCCTGCTTGAACTCAACTGTCCAGCCAGCCCTGGTCTCTTGTGATTGGTCAACTGGTCCCAGTTGATGCTGGAAGTGTCCTGCTCATTGACTATTGCAACAACTGTGACATCATTTTTGAACAGGAAGTAGAATAAAGAGAGTGATGCCTCGAACTGGAAACACCTCCCAAATACACAGGTTTCCCATACAAGCAACCGAAGGACAGGCTAGTATTGCATCAGTGCAGTTCATGCACTCACACAGCTACAGGTCACAAGCTCATGTTAATGTTGTCATCCAGTTGGTTTTCGGGGGAAATGAATTGTCTTGACAGTGACTTTGACCAGGGCGTGATTGTTGGCGCCAGATGTGCAGTGTTGGGTCTGTGCTGCTGATCTCCAGGGGATTTGAACACTTAGCATCTCCAGAGTTCATCCAGAGACTGGTGCATGAAAGCAATTCTGCAATCCGATGACAAAAGCTCAGGGGAGACAGGGTGAAGTGGTCGGGGAAGACAGATAAAACAGTTCAACTTCTTATGGAAGGGCGAGAATCCACGGCATGTCAGAGTCTGAAGGCCGACAAGCGACAGAGGCCTGATGCCGCCCGTGATGCGACGGGAGACACAGGTTCACCAACACCGCAAAGGTCAAGACTGATGGAACTGGTGTGAAACGAACTCAATGATCAATACTTTACCAGATGATAGACATGTCCAGTGTAAGAGCAAATGTAGATGACCTTGCAATTCTGTATAATCCAGGCTCAAGCTTGAGTGTATTTTCAAATGTTCAGGCTTGGGCATGATCCATTGATCCAAGTTGCTTTGTGGGGGACATTTTTTGGACCAATCACAAGCAGTGGCTCAGTGTTTAGAGCAGTTGTCTTTTGTAAGCAAAGGTCACTGGTTCGAACCCCGCTCGGACCGTGCTGCAGTGTCACTGGCCCTGACACTGACACTCCCAATGGCCTCCTGTGTACTGGTGGAAATACCCCGTATCCCACATTACTGGATAAGCAGTGAAAGTTGACGTGACATCCTGTGCTTTTATTTTGAAGAGGATTTTTTTATGCATCAGAGCGATGAGACATTTGAGACATTTTCCTTGATTTGGGTCGCGGCCCGTCATTAAAGGGTGATGGTGTGACCAGACCAGTTCAGAATCACAGTATGAGAGGAAGTTGGACCCCAGTCTGTTTAGAGGACAGTTGGATGCAAGATGTAGCTTCACCACTAGATAGTATTTAATCATTTAGGCAATGTTTGCCCAAACCCTTGTTTACATTTTCAGACCCTAAATTTAACCTTCCTGTCAGGAAAGATCAAATCTTCCATCACGTTGTTGAATGGAGGGATGAAAGGGCAGCAACAGGAAGGAGAAAAAGGGCGGGGTTCAATCAGGGTTAAGTCCCCAAACAAAACAGAGTGAAGGTGGATGTCAGTAATAAAAGCTTCATTAAAAGGTCAAAGGATGGAGAGGTCACTGGGACGGTTTCTCTCCACCTCTGAATTGTCTCCCTCGTTCCCCGCGACACCGGAGCAGCGTCGCCGGCAGCATCTCCGCTCTGATGCAGCATGGCATCTTAAAACAAGCAGTTTACATTCAAAGGTCAGCTGTGGAGGGGGGGCGGGGGGCATAGCGCGGGATCTGTGGCTGGAGATGAAGAGGGCAACCGCGCCACGACAACACACATACACACACACACTCGTGCAAATGCACACACGCATCATCCTCTCCGGCTTCCCCTTTCATCCTCGAGCGCGCATTGTGCGCGTCAGCGCCCCGCAAATACAGCTTGATTGTTTTATAGCAAAACCCAAACACACGTTCAAATAGCGGAGGAGGAGCGCCGGCTCGCCTCGGAAAGGTTATGGAGCTCCCAAAAATCAACAAGAGCGCGGCTTTAAATGCCAAACAGCCTCTGACGCGGGCAAACGTTGAGTTCCGTCAGTGTACAGAAGGTGAACAAAGGAGCTCCGGATATTCAACCCGTCTCTCATCAACGTGACCTGCGTGTGAGGAAATGTACAACGATCTCATTTATTAATTAACAAAGTTTTAATGAATTTTTTAATGAGCTGAGCTGGCACATGTCGGACTATATGTTGCTTTAATTGTGTGTGTGTGTGTGTGTGTGTGTGTGTGCGCACATCTGTGTGTGTAGCTGTGATAGGCTGCGGTCTCTGATATTTACTTCCTCCTCTGACGCGCAGCCTCAGCGAACGGCTGCTTGATTAATTCTGATGCACTTAATTAGAAAGCTGACGATTTCCCACATGAATACTGATAACAGAGGGAACTGCTGTCATTGACTGTTATTGACTGATGGGTTCATTAAGAGCCAGGAACATCAGCGTTGAGCGCTAACTTTTTCTCTCACACACACACACACACACACACACACACACGCGCGCGCACACACGCACACACGCACACACAAAACAAAAAAACACAAGCTCCGAC
>JAFBJT010106437.1:89665-100514 GCA_016785325.1 Chascanopsetta lugubris
AAAATGAGGTATTTTATATTCCAGTTCTGCCCATAAAATGGAAATAATTCCATCTAAATCTTACACACTGCACCTTTAAGTGGGGGAACTCAGTGGTGAACTTTGCTGGAAGTTGGAATATGCTTTGCAGAGGGAGTTTTGAAAGTCAGCACACTGGGTCATATGTGGACGAGCTTTATTCTGCCCTCTAGTGTTCAGCTTATGCTACTGCAGGATGATGCTTCAACAGCTGTGAGTTTGTCTGAAACCAGCCAGTACAGCTCTCTCTCTCTCTCTCTCTCTCTCTCTCTCTCTCTCTCTCTCTCTCTCTCTCTCTCTCTCTCTCTCCCTCCCTCTCTCTCTCTCTCTCTCTCTCTCTCACACACACACACACACACACACACATTTGCAATACAAGATATTTTCAAGACTCTACTTGTTGCTAGGGTGATCATTTCATAGACCGAAATACTCCATGATTAAAACCCTGAACAGAAACAATGATGAAAAATAAATGATGAAATTACATCAAGACATTTCTCCAAAGCCGCTCAGAGAAAGGCTGAATCAGCATCATCGCTTTCCAGATGTCACCCCCCCAACACACACACACACACACACACACACCACTACCCCCCCCCCCCCCCCCCAGCTTCCAGAAATCCACCTGTAAGCAAGCCCCCCCCCATCCGTCTCTGTCTACAGACCAAACAGCCTCACCCCCTTTTTACTCTCCACCCCAACCCCCTCCAGCCATGGCCCTTTGAGCTGTGCCGTTGTAATGCATAAATACATAAATCTGGTGTCAGTGTATGCTTGTGTGTGTGTGTGTGTGTGTGTGCACGTGTGCGTGTGTGCGTGGAGGGGGCGACATATAGACGGCGGGCCGGCAACCCCACAGGCGGAACCCCTTTCATGTGTCACCAGATCACTGACGCTCAGTGTTTACACACCAGACCCATCGAGACACATGACCAGCAACCACCAGACCCCCCCCCCCCACGCCCCCCAGACTCTGTCCCGGCTGCATCCCTCCAGATCACCCTGGCATGAGTGGGTGGGGTGGTGGTGTGGTGGTGGGACGCGGGGGGGGGGGGGGGGGGGGGGGGGGTGGCTCAGTGACAAAGGCCCAGAGTCGACCTGGAGGTGGTGGTGCCAGACTGACTCTCTGATCTGAGCAGCCGCCACATGAGCCTGATGGGAGATATGGGTCTGAGGTCAAAGGTCAAAGACACCAATAAAAAAAAAAAGGGGGGGGGAGTCAGCTGACCTTCTCTTGTTCAGCTCCATCTCAGTCACCTCTGCGCGCTGAGTTGTGATTACAAGGATTCAAATGGACGAGCTTAGAGGGCAAAGGTAAAATGAGGGGAGTTCAACTGCAACATGCGACTTCACCACAAGATGACACTGCATCCCACACAGGGTTCCCTTTATCGAAATGGCGGGGGGGGGGGCAAACGTAAGGCCAGCGGGCCAGAACCAGCCCACCAGAGCCTCTAATCTGGTCATATACATTTACTAATTTTACACACACACACACACACACACACACACACACACACACACACACACACACACACACACACACACACACACACACACACACACACACACAGTCTTGTCTCAGTGTCGATACTTTACATCTCTTTGCCCTAAGATTTAATGATTCACATCATGGGGACCAAATGTAAAAAATAGCTCAAGTCCCAACAACATGCTTACATGCAGATATGTGTACACACACACATACACACACACACACACACACACACAAAAACAAATTAACATCTAAAATGCTCCGGCTCGTTTCAACCGTTCACTTCAAACCAACATCAGGCCTCTAATGGGGGCCAAGTTCAAAGCCTCGGCAGACTCCCACTGCTTTGCTGACATGGAGGAACAACACTTTCGTCTCCCTCTCCCTCCCTCTGTTTGTTTATCCTCTGCTCTGCTGCCTTTCAACTCCTTCTCCTCCTTCGCTCTCTGCTTCCTTGCCCCCCCCCCCCCCCCCCCCCCCCCCCCCCCCGCCTCTCCCACACCCCCCCCTCCTTTTTTCCTTTACCTTTGTTCTCCACCCTCCATCCTTCTTTTACCTTTTCTATCCTGCAGCAGCAGCAGGGTGGACGACATCCTGGTGCAAGAGGCGTTCATGTGAGCCCCGTCTCCTCCGACCCCGGAGCCTTGAACGGCGGCGGCGCCCTCAGAAGACGACCGCTTGTCCGACAAAAAGAGAGAGAGAGAGAGAGAGAGAGAGAGAGAGGGAGACGTCTCTCTGCAGAAATCTGCCAGGATCAAAAACCCCCCTTTTTCCTTTGACTCTTTCAAAGATGGCACTTCCACAAATGTTTAACTCTGGCTATCTGCTCATTAAGAGGTCTTCAAAGCCTCCCATTGATGTAAAAGCATTCATTTGAATCTGTAATCACCCTTTGCTGTTCGGCTGCTGCGCTCAGCGTAATTTCCCCTGGATGTTCTGATAGGCGGCTCAAAGAGACGGAACAACCTCCGAGCGCAGGGAGAGAAAAAGGACTTTGTCCAAACTTTCGGGAGCGCCGCGTATTTGCCGAGGCCTTTGGGTTTGTTTGTAATGTGCTGACAAAGAGAATAAGAATATAGTTTGCCCACGACGCTCCTAAGAAGATAAGAGCGCTGAGGAAAACGCCACTGGAGCTGGATAAGGTTCCTTTGAAGATGAGAGTTCTGTCGTCCGGTTTCCTGAAAAGGCTCAGAAATGGCTTTGTCTACAGCGGGGGTGTCAAACATACGGCCCGCGGGCCAATCGCGGCCCGCTGGAGAGTCCAGTCCGGTCCGAGTGTAGAAATGACATTCTCATTTCATCATCTCCAGATACCCTTGACAATATGTTGTGTCTCTGTGAGTCATGACGCAAACGTGACAGTGATAATGTGACAATCGAAATTCATTAAGAATTAAGAAAGTCATTAAAGTCATTCCAAGTTATTCACAATGTTCTGTAAAAAGCGAGCGCATCAATTGTGAACGTTTTCACAATGTACTTTTTTTGCACCAAAACAAAGGGAACCACTTGGCGTTATCGTTGTTAAAAAGGTTAGTACGTTATGTTGTTTGACTGGCCCCGCCCACTTGAGATCAAGTGGCCCCTGAACTCAAATGACACCCCTGGTCTACAGGGAGCAACTCCTCAGCCTTTTCACTTTGAACATTCCTCCGCTCTGACTGAAGAGGCTGCGAGGGAGAGGCACTTCGCCTCCATCTTACATTGGAAAAGTCTGTCAGTCAGCGACACCTTGGGAGGATTTTCAGATTTAGCTCCTCGGAGAGTTGAGATGGCGCAGAGTCAGACTCCGTCCAGGGGAAGGAAGAGACGCCTCAGATCCCGGAGGCACATGAACTACACCTTTACATCTGGATTTCCTCGCAGGACACAAGCGTTTGAAATCTAATACATAAACATTATTCCCCCGGCTCAGCGCTTTTACCCTTCACCTGCGGAAAAGCACACATTTCTTCTTCTTTTTCTTCTTCTCCTTCTTCTTCTTTTTCTTCTTCTTCTTCTTCTTCTTCTTCTCCTCCATACGAGCATGCATTCCTCAGAGGGAAGAATGTGACTATAAAAGCGCCCCACCCCCCCCCCCCCCGACCCCTTTGACCTCCCCGCCTCCCCCCCCGGGGCCCGGCGGTGGGCACTCAATCTGCTCTGCAGGAAGTTACATATAAACATCTCCATGTTTTTTGATGACGCAAGTTCAATATAAAGAGTCCTAAAAAAAGAGCCCTTTAGATTTCTGGATGAAGACCTGTGGATCCAGACTTTTATTTGGTTACTTTCTTTTTTTTTTTTTTATTAGACCTCGGAAGAGGACTTTGGAATCAAAATGTCCAACTTCTAATTTCAGCATTAGATTTGTACTTTTTGTCGCTGCAGCATCACGGAGGCTCAACCCCCTCTCTTTGTATGTGTGTGTGCGTGCGCGCGCGCGCGTGTGTGTGTGTGTGTGTGAAGTGATCTGGTGGCAGACATGTCACAAGGACCATTGACTCCAACCTAATCCCTTCCTGATGGCCTTTTCTTCAGCCGCAGATGGAGACTAGGGGCTCTTGACCTTTGACCTGTGCCACTAAATCATGTCAGTAGTTGGCTGCAGGAGCCTGAGACTCCGCCAGGCAGATGGAGCACTGCCCACACACACACACACACACACACACACACACACACACACACGTCTCCATGACTTCAGAGGACGTTTCACACAACTTCACACAATTGTGCATTAATGTTGGTGCTGACACACACACACACACACACACACACACACACACTAACAGAAGTAGAGCGGCGCAGTAACAGAGATGCTTTCATGCATGTATCTGTATGTCAGGGGTTCACATAGTATACGACACACAAATCAATACACCTTTCTTACACTGACTCGCTTTCATGCAGGGGCAAACAGATCGATGTGAACACACACACACACACACACACACACACACACACACACCACTACTAAATAATGGTCTTCTATCTCTGTGTTTAAAGTATTCTCTGTCATCTGTGTCCTTTTACCCAGCCACATCACACACCCCCTCTCCTACACTGTGTTTTAAACTCTTCTTCTTCTCTTCTCCTCTTTTCTCTTCCTCCTCAAACACCGCTGCTCTCGCTGTGATGTGGCTTCTCTGTTTCTGCTGGATGAAACACAGACGAGGGGAGAGAGGGAGAGAGAGAGAGAGAGAGAGAGAGAGAGAGAGAGATGAAAACAGCTGACAGACAGACAGAAGGACAGAGAGAGGTAAAGAGAGAGGAGGAACAGACAGAACCTCCTCCATGCCTCAGAATCTGTTTCCAGTTTTTCTTTGACACAACAAACAAAAAATATTCCCCGTGCGTGTCGGACGACTTCGAGTCATCAGAGGTTTTTGTTTTTTTTCTGATATGATCTCCTCCAAAAATTGGATCCATGCGTTTTCCCCCCCGAGTTTCCTTCTCACATGTTGCAGGAAGAGAAGAGATTGTCAGAGACAGGCAGACGTCTCAATCCCAGCTGTCACCTTCACTGCATCGCCCCGGCAATACATCCTGTATTCACATGTTTACACTGTAAAACACTCGCTACTTCTTCTTGAGATCGACTTGAGATCACTGCAGAGTCAAATCCCTTGTTCGTGAATCCCTCACTCGGCCGATTAATACAGTCGGTTCTGATTCTAAACGGACAGAGAAACGTTCTAGGTGTCCGAACCGGGTGTTTTTGATGATGTCGGACAAGCGCACTGTAAAAAAAATCAACCCAACCCCGGCCTGAAAATCATCAGAAAAATCAAAATTGCCCTCTAGAAAATGTTAGGAGCAGGGGTGGAGCTAGTTTGTAGCCAATGGTGGCCAAGGCCCCCATGAATGAAGGTCCGGACACCCCCCTATCCCTCCCCACCGCCAACACTGGTTTTCCCCAGTGTTCCCCAATTCAACAACGCTCCCCAAATAAGTAACTCTCCACCAAAACAGATGGTGGCAGTAATAGAGTCAACGTGAACGTTGTCCTGTGTTTGGATCCCAGATCCCAGGAGGGACATCCGTCTCCTGTTGACCTTTGATGAATCTCGTGGACTCCAATGAAAATCAATTAGTTAAAGTCTGGTTTAATAGAATAATACAATCATACAAAGAATAACAAATGAAATACAATAAAATACAATACAATTGCAATTGTAGAGTAGTGCCTGTCACCACAAGTGGATCGTGCACAGTATCCTCTCATGATACCTCGGAGTCAGTTCCTCGCCACTCGACTGACTGCGCCACTCAACTGACTGACTCGAACTCTGCTAAAGCGTGTCTATTTATTCCTTCTAGGGGGCGCAAGCCTTGTTTTCTGCGCAGTAGCTCGTCAACCGCCAACACAACCTATAGAAGAAGAAGAAGTTGTTGTGGTCCACGCGTGCTATGAGAAGCTTTACTGCGAGTGCAGTAGGAGGACGGTCACTTCCTGTATAAGTCAATAAGAGAGTGACCAGGAAACACGGCTACAGATCCACAGCAACTTGCGGAAGAAAACAAGATGGCAGCCCTGTGTCGGCAATGGTCTCAGGTTGTCTATGAGTCGTCAGAGGAAATCTATCAGGTGGGTTTAGTGAAGCTGCATAATCAGGCCAAATGTCTCTCTATATTTCTCTCTCTCTCTCTCTCTCTCTCTCTCCCCCTCTCTCTCTGGATTCCCAGCCCCGCTGTCACGCAGCATCTCGAGGATCTTCACGCGGCGACGACCCGAACCTTTGAAACTCGGCTTTTGAACAACTGCTTTGCATGGGAAGCAGGTTGAGAGTTGAAATGTGGGCGGGGCCCCTCGCGCCGACGTGCTGCTTGCCCACGCTGCGCTCCGGCGGAGGTCCTCCTCACTTTGTTGTCTTCACAGCAGGCACCTGCATTCCTGGCATAGCTGTCTCCAAAGTTTCAAGAGCAGCAGCTCGCTATCTCTCTCTCTCTCTCTCTCTCTCTCTCCCTCTCTCTCTCTGCTCAGAATTTCGCCGCCTTGTTGCCTGGAGACGAAAAAGGAGCAAGAATGGGGACAACAGAGAGAGAGGGAGGAAGAGAGGAAGAGAGGAAGAGGGGGCCTTACCAGAGGGGGGATGAAAGAGAGGAGAGATCAGAGGGGAGGATAGGCCGGGCCGGGCCGGGCCGGGCCGGGCCGGGCCGGGCCGGGGGAGTGATGAAGTTTGTTTGGGATACTTTGGATTTCTGCGGCCGTTGTTTGGTGCCAACATCCTCCCGTTACCCTCCAGCTTTAGAGGACGAATTTCTGCGGGGCTCCGGTTTGACATTTTTCAAAACAAAGAGGGAAATAATACATGACTGGATCACTGATGATTCCATCTCTGTAGATAATCTATAGGAATCTTACACACTGCACCTTTACACACTGACATTTTCATGAAGTTATTATCACCTGAAACTCATTTTTCCCCCATTACCCTTAAATGAGCCCATTAATGTATATGTAAATGAGGAGTGGGTCCTCTCTACGGGAGCCGCCATGTTTCTACAGTAGCCCAGAGTGGACGTACTAAACATCTTTTGAGTTCTCACAACGACTGAAGTCGACCACAGGTTCTCCTGCATGTTCAGAAGAGTGAGGGTGAGGTGCTGGGTACAACCGGCAACTTCACCTCTAGATCTCACCAAATCGTACACACTGCGCCTTTAACAACTGCCCCTCCACCCGGAAGTGGCCTCCATTATGTGTCACCTGTGCGAAGCATCGCATTTGATTCTATGATTCTACCACAGCCGCTCGCAACCACACACTCTCTTTCAGAACCGGGAATCTTGTTTGTGTGAATCCACTATCTTTGCTCGTGTTCCACACACACACACACACACACACACACACACACACACACAGTCCGACCACACGCTCGCATCCGAGCGGTGCGGCTCTGACGTGCCGGCGTCTCAGTGTGAAGACGGAGTCATGATGTAAAACATACGATCAGTGCTGGCACACATCGGCAGTGGAAGGGAGTTGTTGTCAAGGTCTGTCATTTTGAAAACAAATCCAGAACAAACTTCGAAAAACTCTATGGTTACAACACACACATGTGCACCCGTGCACCCACACACACACACACACACACACACACACACACACACAAGCCTGTTTACCACTTATTCCAGCAGTGCATGTGTGTGTGTGGAATCTCAACATTCCCGTTTCCTCCATGCTTCTCTTTGAGCCGCCACCCGGGCTTATTTATCTTTCCCTCTTCTCCCAAACAGGGGAACGCTCCCTGCTGCTCTGACCCCGCCGCCTGCCCTGATGTGCGCACGCACGCCGACCCCGGCGAACCCTCGCGCACTCCGGCTCGTTCTGTTTTTCCCCTTCTTCCTCATTAACCTCAGCCCTCCTCTGCATCTTTGTTTTGTTTTCGCTCTCCTCTCTCTCCCCTCTTTGGGAAACGCTTCGGGAGTTTCTGGTTAAATGTCCTGCGCCCGCCGTGACGTCACGGCCCGTTGTTCTCTGTCAAGGCGCCCGAGGTTTTGTCTTTGAAGCCGAGGGCTGCTCTCGAAGAGGCGTCTGATGGCTTTTGCCCTCCCTTTCATTCGCCCGCTTTCATCCCTCTGCGCGGCAGCAGACATCAAGGCAGATATTCTAACAAGCATGTTATTTAGACGGTGATGTCATGGCCGTGGGGACGCGCTGTTATGTCTGAGGCCGAGCAGCACCGGAAGGGAGAAAACACAGGATTTAGACGCGGTTAAATCTGGCCTCGCTTTTCCAAAATATAATGACAGTCGGCAGTTATATCACAGACTGCTCACTTCAGCTGTTTTCACCCCTTGTGTTTCCTTTTTCCTCTGGAGGGGAGATGATGGTGATGATGGTGGTGATGATGGTGATGATGATGATGATGGTGGTGATGATGATGATGGTGATGATGGTGATGATGGTGGTGATGATGGTGATGATGATGGTGATGATGATGATGGTGATGATGGTGATGATGGTGATGATGATGGTGGTGATGATGGTGATGATGATGATGGTGATGATGATGATGATGGTGATGATGATGGTGGTGATGATGGTGATGATGATGATGATGGTGATGATGATGGTGACGACTGAAGCTCCCAAATCCCCCAAATGCAGCGCAGACGTGCCGCTCGGCCTCGTTCTCCTGCAGATCAGAGTGCGGCTTCACCTCGGCTCCGCAGCGTCTGAAGATGCGCTCAGACAAAAAACCTCTGCGCTGTGATTGAGCGGCAACAAAGATCAGAGCTGAGCCGCGATAATGTGGATTTGAGCTGGAAGGCTTTAAATTATCTGTCGGATAATCAACTGGCTGAGGCGCCGATTACATAAGTTCTCATCGACGAGCTCTGGAAAAGAAGCCCCGCGCCTCCTTCCCCCCTTTTCTTAGAAACCCGGCGCGTCTGCACATTTGGAATTAGCCTTTGATATCCTTGAAGACGATGTGTATTTATAACGAGATGATGAAGAGTCTTAATGTGGGATTATGTAAACAGAACCTGCAGATGGAGAAACAATCTCCTTTTTTCTTCCTGATTCAGCCTTTACTTTGTTTCTCTCGTGTTTACGAGTTTAAAGGGCCGTTAAAGGGTCATTTTAATTTACATGAAAAAAAACTTATTATTTATCTAGATATTGAGTTGTTATTATATTTATATTTTCTATATTTATTTCTATTTCTTTATGGAAATATGAAACTCAGTAAGAACCTGTCTGGCCTCCTTGCAATACCAGTTTCTACCACTAGAGTGAGTGGTGAGCCGCTGCAGTGTTCGGTCTGAGTGAGAGGCTGAGAAAATCTTTTTTTAAGTTGTGATATTGTGGATGATTGACAGGTGTGACAGCAATGTAATGGATGGAGAGAGAGAGAGTGTGTGTGTGTGTGTGTGTGTGTGTGTGTGTGTGTGTGTGTGTGTGTTACAGGATGGGAGGTCTGTAGGGCTTAGTGACAGCTTAACTGAGACAGGCCGCAATTAGTGTTATTGACTCTGTGTGTGTGTGTGTGTGTGTGTGTGTGTGTGTGTGTGTGTGTGTGTGTGTGTGTGTGTGTGCGCGTGCGCGTGCATGTGACTGAGGCTTAAAAGTCAGACTCACCAAAACCATGACTGTGCAGATTCAGATTCATCCCCTCATCAGCCAGACTCTCAGACCAATGATGTCATAGAAGTGGGAGGAGTTTAAAGGACAACAGGGGGTGGGGCCCGTGGCGCTGTCACATCATCCACAGAAGGTCGTGCCCAGGTGTCACTCAAGAGGCCACGCCCCTTAACTGTGCATGATTTCAAACCTGAATAGAGCACGAATAAGCCCCGCCCCCGCACAGTTATCACAGGAAAACATGTGACTGTCGTTCGTACCAGACTGTAAACACGTTTCATTTTAACATGGGAGTCTATGGGGGCGGAGCCTCCAGTGGCCAAACTGTGAACTGCAGGTTTTTTCCACTTTCCACCTCATTCATCAGCTGCCACTCATTTTCAGTCCCTGCTGTCGTGAGCCTGATCCCCCCCCCTCTCTCTCTCTCTCTGTCTCTCTCTCTCTGTCTCTCTCTGGATACCCTCGCTCGCCCACTGTGTCTGAGCGAGGTGAGAGAGCAGGAAGCGGAGCTGTGTGATTGGAGGAGACAGTTGAAATCAATATTCAGGGGAGAGTCTGGCAGCTCTTTAACCCACCACATCTCTGTTGTGTCAGTGTGTTGGACCACACATCCAATAATAATCACTCTGCTGCCGCGGCTTTTCATTCCTAAAGGTAATAGACACTTAAAACACTGTCGGGGGACCGTGTGTGTGTGTGTGTGTGTGTGTGTGTGTGTGTGTGTGTGTGTGATGGATCAAATCCCTCCTTCCCAACTGATCCCATGCATCAATGTAAATTAGATTGTTTTTTTCACCTGAGCTTGTTGACAGTAAAATCCCAGATGAGCTTTTATGTTCATCGACAATTTAATATTGATTCCACATTTGATACAAACGTAACAGAGTGATGTTTTATTTTCTACAAAGAGAGAGAGAGAGAGAGAGAGAGAGAGAGAGAGAGAGAGAGAGAGAGAGAGATGAGGGGAAAGAGAGAGAGAGAGAGACAGAGAGAGACAGAGACAGAGACAGAGAGATGAGGTGAAAGAGAGAGAGAGAGAGAGAGAGAGAGACAGAGAGAGACAGAGACAGAGACAGAGAGATGAGGGGAAAGAGAGAGAGAGAGATGAGGGGGGAGAGTCAAAGAGAGAGAGAGGGAAGATAAGAGGGGAGAGACAGAGATGGGGCGAGAGAGTGAGAGAGAAACGGAGGGAGGGATTTTGAGAGAGAGAGAGAGAGAGAGAGAGAGAGAGAGAGAGAGAGAGAGACAAAAAGGGAGGTGAC